>JBAMBJ010002792.1:0-37345 GCA_037043495.1 Drosophila recens | reverse complement strand
ATGTGTTAAATTTTCTGTTTATCAAAAATTCAGGTTCAGCAGAAAAAAAAAGTTTTTGACCAAAAAATAGCTTTAATTTTGACTAATTTATTAGGATAGAGACGAACCGCAAAATCGTTCTTCCAAGGATGAAAATTATGTTTAAAGGACATTTCGTCCTTTGGTTTTGTGGAATTTTAAAAGTCCTGGTCCTAACAAGAGTATTGACACCAAGTTTGTAAGGATCGGTCCATAAACACCCAAGATATAAATTCTCCAAAAAAAATGAATTTTTCATCTCAAAAAGCGCGGACCAGGAATTCATTTTAGAACTATGGCTTCTTCGTGAAAACATCTTAGAATTGACCATAGATTACGAAAATGGGTTACCATTTTTTGTAAAAAGAATCGATGCACTCTAATCCACATGCTGTGCACCATCTGATGTATCTGATGATGTATATTTGTTCTAGTCAATCGCCGGCATTGCATCAGCTCGTCTGCTTGTATGTGTGCCGCGCCAAGATCTTGTGGCGTCAGAATGATGTGCTCTCTTGGCTGGAGACCAATGTAAACACTGTACTGGATTGCATTGATGCCAAGGATCCGCTTATCAATGATTGCAAAGAGAAACGCTTTCTGCGCTACGGCGGCACACCACCACGTCCCATTCTGCGTCATGTCATACTCTCCGACTACAAGGAGAAAGTGCCCCTGGCCGTGTTTGTAGCCAAAGAAAAGCAGGCCATCATGACCTACGATCCGCTGCCCCCAGTGGACAGTGTCAATTGCTATCAGCGGTGAGTGACGGGCAGAGTTGTGCCTATAAGCATTACCATTACTATTTAATTGGCATTGGAAAAAAGTAGTGCTAGTGAAATCGAATTTAACTAGCATTGAAAAAAGTAGTGCTAGTGAAAAATGTTCATTACTTTTTATTTTCAATGCCAATTGAAATTTTTTAATTAGCATTGAGTAATTAAAGGAAAAAAATATTTTTAATAAAATTAAAAATTATTTTTTTGGAAAAATTTATACGATTGTTTTATACGATAGTTTTATGCGATAGTTTTAAACGATAGTTTTATGCAATAGTTTTATGCAATAGTTTTATACGATGCATGAACTAATGTCGTATAAGACTATCGTATGAAACTATCGTATAAAACTATCGCATAAAACTATTGTATAAAACTATCGTATAAAACTATCGTGTAAAACTATCGCATAAAACTATCGTATAAAACTATCGTATAAAACTATTCTATAAAACTATTGTATTGAACTATCGTATAAATATATCGTATATCGTAAACACTATTGGAAAAAAAATTTTCCACAATTTTCTACAATTTTTTCCCATTTTTCTAAATTTTTTCAAATTTTTTTTAATTTTTCCAAAAAAATAATTATAAATTTTATTTAAAATATTTTTTCCTATAATTACTCAATGCTAACTAAAATATTTTAATTGGCATTGAAAATGAAAAGCTATGAAAATTTTTCATTAGCACTACTTTTTTCAATGCCTACTAAAATGACATTTCACTAGCACTACTTTTTTTCAATGCCAATGAAATGCAAATGCCAAATTCATTAAAAAAGTAGTTAATTAGGAACAACTCTGGTGACGGGACTGCCAATGCATAGATTGATTAACTAATCTTCCTACTTTACAGTAAATCATCTTCGAGCAGCAGCCCCACCACGAACGCCAACAACTCGGTATCAATGTTTTTTCAATCGCTTTTGCCGTCATTCAATTTGAATAACATTGCGGCCGGTCAGCAACAACAACCCGAGGCTGCTGGCAACGGGGGAGAGGGAGCTGCAGCTGTAGCTGAAGCCGCTGCTCCTGCTGCTTTGTTGGCAGGCTTTCCACGGCAAGAACCAATCGCCCAAGGTGGCGAAGCTGAAGGTTAAATTTGCAATTGTATTTTCTTTCTTTTATTGATAAACGTTAATTATATTTTTGTTGCAACTATTATTTCATTACATATACAGTTTGTCAAGAATTTCTTTGCACTCCCTTAAAATGTAATATTTTGACTTTAAATAAGAAAATAATAGCTTATTATATATATTTGGAAAGGTCATTTAATTTTCGTTCGAACGATGCAAAATTTCCTTAACCCATTGAGTACCCATGGAATATTTTGAATTTTTGCAAAAGTCTACTTTTTCAACTTTTTTCCTCAATTTTTCACAAAAATATTTTGATGCAAAAAAATTCTTGAAACAATTCTAAGAGCAACTGCAAAAAAAATTTTCAAAAATATTTTTCCTAGTATTTTTTATTTTTTGAAAACTGCAAAAAAAGCACTTTTTGCATGAAAATGAGGAAAAATTGGTTAAAATGGTCATTTTTAGGATTTTCGAAATATTGTCAAAAATATTAGCAAAAATATTTTTGAAATTTTTTTTCTTGCAGTTACTCTTAGAAATGTTTCAAGAATTTTTTTGCATCAAAATATTTTTTGTAAAAAATTGAGGAAAAAAAGTTTTGAAAAGTGACTTACATAAGTTCGAAATTTTCGAAAGGTACTAAATGGGTTAAGGAAAGTTTTGTGTCATTCAATCGGAATTTAAACGACCTTTCCAAATATATATAATAAGCTAATATTTTCTTATTTAAAGTCAAAATATAACATTTTTAAGGGAGTGCAAAGAATTTCTTGACTAACTGTATGTATATGCATGTTTGCTCATTTATCCTTGTAGAAGCTGGTCTGCAGCAATCGTTGACATTGATGATGGATGCTATGCGGGATTTCTTACAAAACTTTCGCATTGCTGAGCACTTGCGTTCGCCGGAAACAGCCGTTGCCCCATCCAGCAGCAGCAATGATGACGAGGAGGAGGGATCCAGCGACTATGTGGATTAGAACGGTCCACATGCCTATTCTAATATTCTTTCTTATTATACACACTTTTGGTAGCCTCCTCACAGCCACAAGATAACGATAACTTGCACGACCTTTTTATCAATCAACAGAACAGAACAGAACAGAGTTTACTATGTAATAGCATCGCTTTAAAAAACACGTTGTTTTCTTACGCTTAAGCGCCCGTCACAATATTTTTGAATATTAAGAAATGTTTATTACACATGTGTATTCAAAATATGTAATGCATTAATCAAATTTCTTGTCAAAGCTTTAGAAAAAAACGCAGTTGTATAAATAAACAAAAATAAACTGGGACCGTAACGTTTTTAATGTTTTTAATGTAAATTTTAAAATATAAACTATTTGTTGATTTTTACAAGTGATGATAATCCAACATAAAATTGTTAGTCATTGGAAATTAACATGTTTCAAATTTTTGAATAAAAAATGTATTTAAAGCTATTTTATTTTTTTTTTGTTTAGCTTTGTGCCAACAATTTAGTTTTTGAAAAATAAATTTTATTTTAAATTTTTATAATAAAAACCAGGGATTAAAACCGAAACGAATATCGGTTTCAGTTACGGTTTCGGTTATGTTCGGATTTAGGTTTTCGGTTATCGGTTACGCAAAATCTTTGAATAAAGGTTACGTAACGGTGAACCGGTTTTTGTATGTTTCAGTTTCAAAATACCGGTATGGTTTCGGTTCACAAAAAAAAATTCTTTTTCAAAAATGTAATTATTTTAAAATAAAAAAATAATTATTAAAAACGGCATTACTTTCTTAAATTAAAAATAAAAGGAAAAACAAAATAAAATACAAAAATAATAACAAAAAAAATCTGAGATAAACAAGACTTATGAGTCGGAAAAAATAGAAACAGTTCAAAATTCTCCGTTTTAAATTATTTTTAACTGATTTTTTTTTTAATTTTTATAATAAAAATTGAAAATAAAACATCTTTTAAAATTGTTTTTAAAAGTGATACTATAACTCTTATTTGCAATTTTTAAAATAACAATTTAAAATAAAACTTTTTTTAAATTTTTGATATAAAAATTGGAAATAAAAATGTATTTTTTGATGTATGAAAAACCGAATAAACCTTTATAAATGAAACGGTTACTAAACGGTTATTTCGGTTTACAGAGTTTCGGTTTAAAGGTTTCGGACAAATGAAAATTTTTTTTTTCGGTTACGGTTTCAGTTACGGTTATAAATTTCAATCGGTTTTTATCGGTTAAAGGTTACGGTTTCGGTTAGGGTTTTGATCCCTGATAAAAACGTTTGTTGTATATTAGTCTGATTTTTAAATACACATAAAATGAAATTTGAAAATGAAAACATTTCCAGTTTCTCCCATTACTTTTTATAATGAATAATGAACACCAAATAAATTTCACCTTGAGCTTAAAGAATGTTTTATTGATTCAATGAATGCCTTCAATTACGCTTATCAATATAACAAACAGATTTCTCATCAATATTAGTTTTCATGTAATCATTTTGCAGTTATTGCAATCGATAAATATTACTATGACAAGTACAATTTCATATATTATATGTATATGTTATTGGGTTTCGACCGGTATTCAATGGAGCGCCGTTTGGTGTGTGAATGTGTGTGTGTAGGTCATAAAAAAGATACACACACAAATATATGTATAATCTTTAAGAAGTAATGCAGCTTATAAAAAGTATAACGGGCAGACATGGTTTGTTTTTAAGATCTTTTCGCTTAATTCAAAATCAGAATCACACAGGAAATCAACATTATTTGGCCAAAAATGAATGAATATTTTAGACAACTTTACAGCTTAACCACATAGAAAATCATTACTAATGTCTAAGCAATACTATAGCGTGGAATACGTGGATCGCATATAGAATATAGAAAACGCAAAATTTATAATCAAAACAAAAATAATAAGAGTAGGCGCAGCACGATTGCAAGACAGCCACGGATAGAACATCAAAGTATTATAATTATGTCATGGTACCAAAGACAGGATTATGACGGCAAATGCTGGGTCCATACTCCTCGTAGGCAGCCTTTGTGTGACACACTTGATAGAACTCCGGCTGGAAAATGTAAGATTTGTTTTCAAAAAAACAGAGTTAATTTTGTTACAGTGAACCACAAATGTCTTCATACAGCATACATTTTTAAAATTTGCGTATAATTAAGATGTTTTCATGAGGATTTCTTATATAAATCTTTTATTCACTTAAATCCCGCTCTAATGATACCAAAATTCTTTAACCCATTAAGTACCCATCAAAAATTTTGAATTTAAAAAAAAGTAAATTTTTCAATTTTTTTCCTCGATTTTTTCCAAAAAATATTTTGATGCAGAAAAATGTTTCAAACAATTTAAGAGTGACTGCAAAAAAAATGTTTTCAAAAATATTTTTGCTAGTATTTTTTGAAATTTTTTAAAATCCTAAAAATGACGATTTTAACCCCTTTTTCCTACTTTTCACACAAAAAGTGGCTTTTTTGCAAATTTCAAAAAAATTTAAAAAATACTATCAAAAATATTTTTGAAAATTTTTTTTTGCAATCACTCTTAGAATTGTTTAACAAAATTTTCTGCATCAACAAATTTTTTGGCAAAAATCGAGGAAAAAAGTAAAAAAATTTACTTTTTTTAAAATTCAAAATTTTCGATGGTTACTTAATGGATTAAACAAAGTTTTGGATCATTACAACGGGATTTAAGTAAATAAATGATTAATAAAGGAAACCCGCATCAAAACATCTTAATTATACGCAAATTTGACAAATTTATGCTGTATGAAGACATTTGTGGTTCACTATAGAAAGTACAATTAATTGCTTACCGTTGAGGCGAGCATACTGCCTCCAAACCAGACGGCATAGCGCTGCATATGATGCGTAATCACCTGGACATCGATGGGTTTTGGCTAAAACAAACAAAATCGAACATAATGATGAAAAGATTAGATATCTCTGTCGCTGATTTCGGTGCTCCTCAGAATGTACCTTAATGCGTCCCTCGGACAGATTCTCGCTGATACGCAAGCGTGTATCCACCGATCGCTTGATGTCGCGTTGCAAGCGTCTGCCAAAGTCCTTGAACATCGTCGATCCGCCGCTTAGGACAATATTGTTGTACAGGGGACGTCGCACATCAATTGGACAGTTCTGTATAACATTGTCGACAATCTCTGACAGAGGTATGGTAAAGTCTGGGTTGGAGAATTCCGGATGAAAGAAGATCTCGGGTCCGAGGAAACGCTCATAGCCAACATCCACATTGAATGGCTGCTTGGTGACGGTGTTCAGACCCGTAAATTGGCGTATCCATTTGCTTGGCTCCGTATCGTACTTGGCAAACTCTTTGGCAATGTCTGGACAAATGTAGCAATGCTTCTCCTTGATCGCTTTGGCAGTCTCGAGGCTCTGTTCCGGCGGTATGCCCACCTCCCGTTCACGCAGCAAACTCTGAATGAAGGATGTGATGTTGCGACCAGCGATCGGTATATGCTTGATGCAAGATCCAATCACATAGCCTTCGGCCTGTCAACACAACAGAAAGTTCTTGTTTACATATTGATTGGAATATTGTTTGCAATGATATTGTGGAAATACTTAATATATAGAATTATATCAAGTAAAAGTAACATTTTTGATATCGACTGTCGGAGACCCCGTACTTATTATAAAGATATCTCAAACAACAAAAAGATTTTCACACTAAGACTTTATTTGGACTGATCGTTCCTATGGGAGCTATATGATATAGTAATCCGATTTCAATTAAATCTGGTCAGTATGTATGAGACCATCTTTTATACATATTCTGTCAGTTTAGTTTAGTTATCTCAAACAACAAAAAAGATTTTCATACTAAGACTTGATTTTCGACTGATCGTTCCTATGGCAGCTATATGATATAGTAATCCGATTTCAATTAAATCTGGTCAGTATGTATGGGACCATCTTCTATGCATATTCTGTCAGTTTGGTTGAAATATCTCAAACAGCAAAAAGATTTTCACACTAAGACTTTATTTGGACTGATCGTTCCTATGGGAGCTATATGATATAGTAATCCGATTTCAATTAAATCTGGTCAGTATGTATGAGACCATCTTTTATACATATTCTGTCAGTTTAGTTTAGTTATCTCAAACAACAAAAAAGATTTTCATACTAAGACTTGATTTTCGACTGATCGTTCCTATGGCAGCTATATGATATAGTGGTCCGATCCAAGATCTAAAACAAACTCGATCTGCTTGCAATATAGACGAACCTACATACCAAGTTTGGAGTCTCTAGCTCTTATAGTCTCTGAGATCTAGGCGCTCTTACAGACGGACAGACAGACAGACAGACGGACGGACATGGCTATATCGACTCGGCTGTTGATGCTGATTAAGAATATATATACTTTATGGGGTCTGCCACGCCTCCTTCTGCCTGTAACGCACATTTTGTTTTTTTGTGACAAACTTAATAGACCCCTTTACTTTTTTAAAGTACGGGGTCTAAAAACGAACAGCGATAAGATATGCTCTATGATTGTTGCGCACTCACCACGGGTATAACGTGCGTCACGCCGTCCCCACTGTCCACCACAATGCCCGTTAGGGTGCGCTCTTCCGCGGATCTGGATGCCCAGCTGGCGGCCAACGCCAGCACCGCCTGCACCGCAATGTAGAGACCAGGAACATTGAACGTCTCGAACATGATTTCGGCCGTGTATTCGCGATTCTCGGGCGTGTTTAGCGGTGGCTCCGTTAGCAGGAAATAATGATCCTCGGGCTCCGCACGCAAATACTTGAAGATGCATTGCTCCAGAAAGCGTTCCATCAGATCCCAGTCCTCCACCAAGCCATGACGCACTGGATACTAAGGAAATTAAAAATAAAAACACAATGACTCAGTATTCAAATGATTGTTATAAGGCCAGTGTTGCCAACTCTTCGGGACATGAAAAAGCTAAAATAGCCTTTGAAAAAAGCTGAAAGTAGCTAAAAAAAATTTGTTGATAGCTAAAAAAACTCTAGAGTAAAGAAACGATATTTTTACTGATTTAAGTCAGTGTTTTTAAAATATTTTGATGCAAAAAAATTCTTCAAAGAATTCTAGGAGGGAATGCAAAGAACAATAAAAAAGTCTTCACTAATATTTTT
This sequence comes from Drosophila recens, assembly GCA_037043495.1. NCBI lineage: Eukaryota > Metazoa > Arthropoda > Insecta > Diptera > Drosophilidae > Drosophila > Drosophila recens. The sequence continues at coordinate 29,311 of JBAMBJ010002792.1, read as the reverse complement.
GTATGACTTTTTAAAATGTAATAAAAATGTATTATACTATTTTAACCCTTTTTTCCTCCTTTTTATTTTTCAAATTTTTTTCAATTACTCCTAGAATTGTTTTAAACATTTTTTTGCATCAAAATATTTTTTGTTTGGGACCGAGGAAAAAAGTTAAAAAATACACTTTTACCATGGGTACTTAATGGGTTTAGGAAATTTTTGCACCATTCAAACGGAATTTAAATGAACAGATGATTAAATTAAGATATCTGCATGTAATCTCTTTTATTTGACAAAGTTGACCATTAGTTGACCACTGTATATATAGATTCAATTGATTTCATAGCTAAAAAAGAAAAAATGTAATGCTTGTTTGGCTTATCGATGTTTTTGTGTCATTCAAATGGAAAAAATACTACAAAGTGCTTAAGTGTGGTATCGCAAAACATAAAAATACATGAAGTCACCAGATGTTTTCAAAAAGCTAAAATTATTTTTGAAGTAGCTAAAATTCCCGCTACCCGCTTTTTCACAATTATCCCGCATTTGCCAGTTGCATCATACTAAATCTGTCGGGAAAGTAGCTAAATTGGCAACACTGTATAAGGCAGAAATGTAGTGGTCACTCACTTTTATAGAGTAGCCGGTGGCGTCAAAGGCCTCGTCGCCAATAAAAAAGTCCAGGTCCTCGATGCCCTTTGTGATGCGTCGCGTATTCGTGTCGCCCACGCGTGCCGACTCCTTGATGGCTATGGCCGAGGGTATAATGAACTGAGGCTCCTTGTTGCCAGCAAAACCCAGTTTCGAGTAACTACAAATGATAGGGCACATTAAATAAGTCACCTGTGATTTGCTTGCCTGCTCTCTGCCTCTCCTCCCTCCCTCTCCTCCCTCCCTAGCAAACTTACCCGGTGCCCACATCGATTACGCATGCCGGTAGCCTGCCTGCCATGTTGACTGACGATTTCTTTGATTTTGTATTTGAACGGGATAAATTACACTTCAAGCTTGAATTTCACACCACTTGCAAATGCACAACTCTTTTGATAAACAGCAAAGTTTATAAATTTTCAACCACACCTCCTCCAGCGACGATGTGTCATTTAGAAAACTTCGCTCTTTGTCACTCCTCTCGCACACATTCAAAGAGATAGTGTTGGGTTGCTCATGAGTGAGTGAACGGAAAAGAGTTGCTCCCTGAAGTGAGCAAATGAACATGTTCACTTTGGAGAAAAGTATAAAGATGTGAAGGGAAATAAATACTTTCATTATTTTACTTTTTAATTTGGTTGTTTGTTATGAAGGGAATATATTATCATTATTTTATTTTTAATTTTGTTACTTTAGTTTTATGTACATGTCTATTAAACATAATAAAGTGATGAATCCGATTTAAATTGAAATGTATGAAATGTATGATCTCAATGGGCTGAACTGAACTTCTTTCCCATTGGATCAGTAGTTTTCCAAGAGGTTTCTAACTTTCTTTTTTGATCTGAATGGGTTTTTCTGGGTTTTCCCCAGTCCTTGCAACAAATGTTGGATCACTTATCATTTTTTCCCCAGACTTAAATTAACTTAAATTAACTTTTTTCTTTTCAGTTTTTAATTTAAATTTTACATACATTTATTTTATTATTTTGTAATTTAATTTTAATTTTAATTTTTAAATATTATTTTAGTTTTTGCCGACTGCTTTTAGTCGTGCTATATTAATAAATAAATAAATAAATAAAAATAAATAAATAAATAAATATGTATAACGTATCATATGAAATTTTTGATTTGTTGAGTCCCTCGACTTAGAGCAGTTGGCCACTGAGCTACTGAACAAGTGAGTGACTGAGCAACTGAACAAGTGAGCAATCTGAGCAAGTGAGCAACTGAGCAAGTAAGCGATCTAAGTGAGTTGACTCACCTAAAAAAAAAGAACAAGTGAACATGTTCACCTAAATGAGCAATGTTTACCCATCACTAACTTACACGCACAGCGTTGCATTTGCCTCTATCGTTTTACAGCACTGTCAAAACAATTGAATCTCTGCTGCTAGCATCGATACAATTCAACGTTCTTCAACACTGTCGAAACGATTGAATCTCATAAGCAACTTAAATTATTAATTTTATTCTAATTTATAAGTATTCAAAAGCTTGTTCTTTGAATATAATTTTGATATTAGCACTAAACTGCAAGCATATTTGCATGCTTTCTTTGCGTTCTTTCAACAGCACTCGTAAACTAAATTTACTTTTAAGCTTCCCACCATTACTAAGGAATCGATATTTAGCCAAACTTAAGGAATCGATATATTTCCGAAGTAAGTTCGGACTCGGAAATTTCGGCGGTGTTGTGTGTGGCTGTGACAGCCTTTTTCCACGTTTTTCCTATTAGCACATATTTTTTGTGCAATTTGCCATTAACCCGTGCGCATATTGTATCGAGATTTAAACTAAAATCGAGCAAATTGTGGTTGCTTAGTGGAGGTTATTTGTGTTTGCAAAACAATCACAGCAAAAACCGGCAAATTGGACACAAACCACTTGCATGAAAATGGAGGCACAGAAATTGACGGAACTGTTGCGCGCAACGATTGATCCAAATCCCGAGCAAAGGAAAGCAGCCGAGGATCAATTAGCACAAGTAAGTCCCGTTGCTAGTAACCAGTTTGCTACTAGGACACGACATTCTGCCCTCCACTCGAGTGGCGCTATTGCCAAAGCAAGTCACAAAACCATGTGCTTTTTTAATTGTTCGCTTTTAACCTCCCTCCCTGCCGCCGCCTATCTGCTCAGTATATGTGTGTGTATGTGTGTGTGTGTGTATATCTCGATGTTGTGCGGGCGTGTGTGCCAGTGTCAATAGTAATCGGATATTGGCCAAAAACAATAGATGGCAACGGTTATATTATTGCATATTTATTTTCTTAATATGCCACTGTGAGGCAACAAGTACTACAACTACAACTACGGATGGGAGATGCACGGGGGAGTTCGCATACAAGCGCAGTCAACAAATCCATATTTGCATGTGTGAGTGTGTTGCACCGTGTGCTGGAATCTATTTGAATTCGAACAAATTGCATTTATTTAATGGCCTGCTTCAGCCAGATTTTTTAAATTACAATATTTGTGGAATGGGATAAAAATTTGTATCAGTCGAATGAAAACTCAACCAGGACGAAATATCAAAGCTTTTCTTTTAATATAATTGATGAATTAAAGCAGGGGTGCCCAAAGCTGCCTTATGGATGTGCACGCACCAATACAAATAAAAACAATGCGCACGCACACATGAAACGAAAGTATTTTTCAATTCTATGTGTACACAGAAAAAAAATAGGAACATGTTTCTTCAAAAAAAAAAACAAGCGTCACACGTTTCACAACGAAGTAAACTTCTTCTTTTTCGGTGTACACCAAACGACAAGACAACAACAAAATACATTCGATTAGCCACAGCAAAACGACGCAATGCAATTGTTTTTGTTTTGCCAGCAACGAAGGTCGACGGAAAGCGGACAGTGAAAAATTTGTTCTTGTTTCGCCAGCAACGAAGTAGACCGAAAGCGTAATGTGCGAAATTTGTTAGTGTAATTTTTCAATGTGCACCAGAAGCTTACCAATGTGTATTCTCACACACTTTCCATATCCTATGTGTAAAGCAAAAACAAATGTGCGCCGTGTGCATAGGTGCTGGGCATCCCTGAATTAAAGTATACAATTGAATTTTAAAATGTATGCTTACTGTTTTTCACTCTTATTTTGATTTATTGGTAATTGTATTCACGCTTAATTTTTTATTTGGATTAATTCGAAATTTTGTTCCTTAATCATGTTTAAATTAAAGTATTTGTGGAATGGGATAAAATTTTTTATCAGTCGAAATATTAAAGCTTTTCTTTTAATATAATTGATGAATTTAAGTATACAATTGAATTTTAAAATTTATGCTTTATTTGTTCACTCTTATTTTGATTTATTTAAATTTAAAATTCAACCAGGACGAAATATCGAAGCTTTTCTTCTAATATAATTGATGAATTAAAGTATACAATTGAATTTTAAAATGTATGCTTACTTTTTTCACTCTTATTTTGATTTATTTAAATTGTATTCACCCTTAAATTAAACCTTAAACTAGGCAATTAAAACTATGTTGTCTTTTATTAAATATTTCTTTAAAGCACACACTACTGTCAGAATCTTGTTAAAATTAAAGTATTTGTGGAATGGAATAAAAATTTTTATCAGTCGAATGAAAATTCAACCAGGACGAAATATCAAAGCTTTTCTTTTAATATAATTGATGAATTAAAGTATACAATTGAATTTTAAAATTTATGCTTACTTATTTTCACTCTTATTTTGATTTACAGTCGAGCTTTCCTAACTCGAATCACCATTATCCCAGAATATAGTTTGAATTAGGGAGACTTCGAGTAAGGCAATTTTTTTTTTAGTTTTTTAAATGAAACTACAATTTCATTCATTCATAAACACATTGCAAATTGCAAACTTTTCTAGTTATTTTCAACAGAAAAAATTCCAGTTTGCTTAAGACCTGTCGATATTCTCAAAAATAGGTTTTATCGTTCTTTTGCTGTATCCAGAAGAAGTTCCCGATTCAAATGACATAATTACTTTTCCATTTTTTACATATCCAAACGAGCCGGTAACAAAAGCATAAAACAGAAACGAAAGAAAATTTAAACTTATTTTGGAATTTTCCCGTAAAGTTCGACTTACAGAAGTACGGACCAATATTTTTGTTCGAGTTAAGGAGAAATTCGAGTTAGGGAAGCAGAATTGTATGAAATTTGCTCAGTAAACGCTATTGCCACTCGGTTTTGTTCGAGTTAGGGAAAATTCGAGTTAGGGAAGTTCGAGTTAGGGAAGCTCGACTGTATTTAAATTGTATTCACGCTTAAATTAAACCTTTAACTAGGCAATTAAAAATATGTTGTCTTTAATTAAATATTTCTTTAAAGCACACACTATTGTAATAACAATATGATTGCAATTTAAAGTTTTGCGCCACAGTGCCAGAGACTCATGTGTCTGAGTGTCTGTGTCTGAGTCAGCTTCTAACGATTTCCATGCCCCGCCTTATTCAATCGGTTAATTGACTTTATCAGCATATATTGCAAACTATTTTGCCACTGTTACGACGAGGCTTCTTTAATGGGCAAACAACGCATGCCATTTAAATATGTACACATATATGTACATATGTATACACTCGCACATATACGTATGTATAGAAATTGTGCTTGGAATTTTAAATGTTGAGGCTTCTGGATTACGGATTGGCAGGTGCTGAGTAGTAATACATGTAGTGCTATTGTTTTATCAATACAATAATTTTGTATTTCGAATCTTCGCATTGGCACGCGAAATGTTATCCACACAGAATCGAATCGAATCGCATTATTTATACGCGCTGTTATTATTATGCCGGCAGCAGCAGCTGTGTAAACAAGAAATCAGCCGACGGAAATACTCTTTTTAGCCATTTACTCATTCCTTAATTTACTGAAACAATATTGCCCATGACCTTAAGACAATTACTAAACCAAACTAACTATGCACCTAAACAATCTGATTTAAAAATATTTGAAAAGCAAGTAATACTAAAATTTGAATTTATTAAAATTATAAAATTAAAATCGAACTGTTAAAATTAAGTGTACTTTATTTAAAAACAATTGTAATACCAATAATAGAATACTGAAAACTGCAATTATTAGAATTATTAAATTAAAATCGAATTGTTAAAATTAAGTACAAGTTATTTTAAAACAATTGTAATACCAATCATAGGATTAAATCTATTTTAATATGTTGTGACTAGTGCAATAATAAAAAGTTCCTTAAGACTTGTAGCACTAGGATGTTAAATAAATAAAGGGCGCTTCAGACGAGCACTTTTTCACCGACACTTTTTGTCAAAAAGAGATTTTCTCGTGTCCGTTTCGCTCACTATCGCTCACCGATTGAATAAAACGTGTTCTAATTCCATCGGTGAGCGTCGGTTTTTCACCGACGCTTTGAAATTTTGTGTGGTTACACGACACGGACAGCTTTTGGACAAAAAGTGTCTGTGAAAAAGTGCTCGTCTGAATGGGGCTTAAACAATTGTAATACCAATCATAAGATTAAATCTATTGTAATATGTTGTGACTAGATCAATAATTATGAGTTCCTTAAAACTTGTAGCACTAGCATATTAAATAAATAAATAAAATAAATACTGTATTTCATGTCTCTTCTCTTGTGATAGATACACAAAATCATTGGATTTGTGCCGACCATACTGCAAATCGTGATGCAAACGACACTCGAGCAGCCGGTGCGGCAGGCGGGCGCTGTTTATCTCAAGAATCTGATCAACAACAGCTGGTCGGATCATGAAACCAAGCCGGGCGAACCGATACCATTCTCCATACATGAGCAAGATCGCGCCATGATCCGTGGCGCCATTGTAGATGCCATCGTCCACGCGCCAGAGCTGATCAGGTGAGTTTGAACTCATTCCCTGTCTTCATTTGCGTAAATCTAACGTTTAATTTCTGCCTTTACAGAGTTCAGCTGTCTGTCAGCGTGAATCATATCATCAAGAGTGATTTTCCCGGTCGTTGGCCCCAAGTGGTGGACAACATCAGCATCTATCTGCAGAATCCGGACGTCAATGGCTGGAATGGTGCTTTAGTTACCATGTACCAGCTGGTGAAGACGTACGAATACAAACGGTTCGAGGAGCGAACGCCGCTGAACGAAGCGATGAATCTGCTGTTGCCCATGATCTATCAACTGATGGTGACGCTGCTCAACGACCAGTCGGAGCAATCGGTGTTGCTGCAGAAGCAGATACTCAAGATCTACTATGCACTCACACAATACAGCTTGCCGCTGGATCTCATCACCAAAGAGATCTTCTCGCAGTGGATGGAGATCTGTCGCCAGATCGCGGATCGTGCTGTGCCCGACTGCTCCCATCTGGACGATGATGAGCGCACCGAATTTCCCTACTGGAAGACCAAGAAGTGGGCGCTGCACATTATGGTGCGCATGTTTGAGCGGTAGGTTTCCATAATTAATAATATTATAATATATAATTGATGTATCCATTGATTATTCCAACAGCTATGGCAGTCCCAGCAGTGTGGTTAGCGAAAAATATCAGAAATTCGCCGAATGGTATCTGCCCACCTTCAGTTCTGGCGTTTTGGAGGTGCTCCTCAAGATTCTGGACCAATATCGCAATCGTGTCTATGTCTCGCCGCGTGTTCTAACCGACGTGCTCAACTATATTAAGAACGCGTAAGTTTTCCAATATCATACAGTGAACCACAAATGTCTTCCTACAGCATAAATTTGTCAAATTTGCGTATAATTAAGAGGTTTTGATGAGGGTTTCTTATATTAATCTATTATACAATTAAATCCCGTTATTATGATGCAAAAATTTGTTTAATCCATTAAGTATCCATCGAAAATTTTAAATTTAAAAAAAGTCAATTTTTCAACTTTTTTCCTCGATTTTTTCCAAAAAAATATTTTGATGCAGAAAAATGTTTCAAACAATTCTAGGAGTGAAAGCAAATAAATTTTTCTAAAATATTTTTGCTAGTATTTTTGATAATATTTTGAAAATCCTATAAATGACCATTTTAGCCAATTTTTCATAATTTTCATGCAAAAAGTGTCTTTTTTGCAGTTTTCAAAAAATTATAAAAAAATATGTACTAGCAAAATATTTTTGAAAATTTTTTTTTGCAGTTACTCTTAGAATTGTTCCAAGAATTTTTTTGCATCAAAATATTTTTTGTTAAAAACCGAGGAAAAAAGTTGAAAAAGTAGACTTTTGCAAAAATTCAAAATATTCCATGGGTACTCAATGGGTTAAAGAAATTTTTGCATCATTCGAACGAAAATTAAATGACCTTTCCAAATATATATAATAAGCTATTATTTTCTTATTTAAAGTCAAAATATTACATTTTTAAGGGAGTGCAAAGAATTAGTTGACAAACTGTTTGTAATATTTGCAATTTTGCTAATGTACTGTTTGTTCTTTTCACTTTCAGTGTGAGCCACGCCTACACTTGGAAGCTGATCAAGCCGCACATGGTGGCTGTAATTCAAGATGTCTTATTTCCTATCATGTCATTTACCGATTCGGATCAGGAGCTGTGGGAGAGCGATCCCTATGAGTACATTCGCCTCAAGTTTGGTAGGCAATTTAATAATAATATTTATTGTTTGAGCCAATTTAAACTCTGTACCTTTTTTAGATATCTTTGAGGACTATGCGACACCAGTGCCAGCGGCGCAATCCCTGTTGCATTCCGTGTGCAAGAAGCGCAAGGGCATCCTGCCCAAGGCGATGGCCACGATCATGCAAATCATTACCTCACCGAATGCGGACAATAAGCAGAAGGATGGCGCCCTGCACATGATTGGCACGCTGGCCGATGTGCTGCTGAAGAAGGCGCTGTACCGGGATCAGGTCGAGTCCATGCTGACCACTTACGTGTTTCCCGAATTCCAGAATCCGGCCGGACATATGCGTGCCCGTGCCTGCTGGGTGTTGCACTATTTCTGCGATGTGCAAATCAAGAATCCCCAGGTGCTGGCCGAGACGATGCGGCTGACCACGAATGCCTTGCTGACGGATAAGGAGCTGCCCGTCAAGGTGGAGGCGGCGATTGGCCTGCAAATGTTCCTATCATCCCAGGATGAGGCACCGCAATATGTGCAGTCGCAAATCAAAGAGATTACCAAGGAACTGCTGACGATCATACGGGAAACCGAGAACGAAGACCTGACCAATGTCATGCAAAAGATTGTCTGCACATTCACGGAACAATTGCTGCCGGTGGCAACCGAAATCTGTCAGCACTTGGCCACGACTTTCAGTCAAGTGCTGGAGTCGGAGGAGGGATCCGATGAGAAGGCCATAACGGCCATGGGACTGCTAAACACGATAGAAACGCTGCTCAGCGTCATGGAGGAGCATCCGGATGTGCTAATCAATTTGCATCCGATTGTCATCAATGTTGTGGGTCACATATTCCAGCACAACATTACGGGTGAGTTCTCAAATTTGATTGATTGAGAAGTTTTGATAAGATTGATAAGATTTGAATGGGAATTGACTGCTTTATAGATTTCTATGAGGAGACCTTTTCGCTGGTCTACGACCTGACGTCCAAAGCCATTTCAGCCGAAATGTGGCAAATGCTCGAGCTGATCTATCAGGTTTTCAAAAAGGATGGCGTCGATTACTTTATTGATATTATGCCGGCGCTGCATAACTATGTGACCGTCGACACGCCAGCGTTCCTCTCCAATCCAAACCGACTACTGGCCATACTGGACATGTGCAAAACTGTAAGTTGCCTTTTTTTTTTTAGACCCCGTACTTTAAAAAAGTAAAGTACGTCTGTCCGTCTGTATTCACGCCTAGATCTCAGAGACTGTAAGAGCTAGAGACTCCAAACTTGGTATGTAGGCTCGTCTATATTGCAAGCAGATCGAGTTTGTTTTAGATTTTGGATCGGACCACTATATCATATAGCTGCCATAGGAACGATCAGTTGAAAATCAAGTCTTAGTATGGAAAACTTGTTTGCTGTTTGAGATATTTCAAAAAAACTGACAGAATATGCATATGGGATGGTCCCATACATACTGACCCAATTTGGTTGGAATCGAACTACTATATCATAAAGCTCCCATAGGAACAATCAGTTGAAAATCAAGTCTTGGCATGGAAAACTTTTTTGCTGTTTGAGATAACTAAACTAAACTGACAGAATATGCATATGGGATGGTCCCATACATACTGACCCAATTTGGTTGGAATCGAACTACTATATCATATAGCTCCCATAGGAACAATCAGTCGAAAATCAAGTCTTAGTATGGAAAACTTTTTTGCTGTTTAAGATATTTCAAAAAAACTGACAGAATATGCATTAAAGATGGTCCCATACATACTGACCCAATTTGGTTGGAATCAAACTACTATATCATATAGCTCCCATAGGAACAATCAGTCGAAAATCAAGTCTTAGTATGGAAAACTTTTTTGCTCTTTGAGATATTTCAACCAAACTGACAGAATATGCATAAAAGATGGTCCCATACATACTGACCAAATTCGGTTGGAATCGAACTACTATATCACATAGCTGCCATAGGAACGATCAGTCCAAATAAAGTCTTAGTATGAAAATCTTTTTTGTTGTTTGAGATATCTCTATAATAAGTAAACTGTTCTCTTTGTTATACAGATGCTGACCAGCAATCCGGGCGAGGATCCCGAGTGTCACGCCGCCAAATTGATGGAGGTGATCATACTGCAGTGCAAGGGTCAAATCGATTCGGTCATCCACATGTTTGTGGAGCTGGCGCTGTCGCGCTTGACACGCGAGGTGCAGTCGTCCGAGCTGCGCACCATGTGCTTGCAGGTGGTCATCGCCGCCCTGTATTACAATCCCCAGCTGCTGCTCTCCATTCTGGACAAGATGTCGCAGCCGACCAATGAGCCAATTATCTCGCATTTCATCAAACAATGGCTGCACGACACGGACTGTTTCCTGGGGTAATGCAATTCAAATACCTTTTAATTATTTATATTTATATTTATTTATATTTAGCATTCACGATCGCAAACTGTGTGTACTTGGTCTGTGTACACTCATCTCTTTGGGCAATGCCAAGCCGCAGGTGCTGAGCGAGGTGGCGGATAAGATTGTGCCGTCCCTGATATTGCTCTTCGATGGCCTCAAGCGTGCCTACGAATCCCGTGCCCAGGAGGAGGAGGAGGAAGAGGAGGAGGAGGGCGGCGACGATTGCGAAGGTGCGTCCCAAATCGAAATCCAAAAATACAAATGAATTTCGAATTTATATAAACATCAATTGCATTTCTCTGCAGAGGCGCTATCGAGCGACGAGGATGAAATGGACGAAATGGCACCCAACTATTTGGATAAGCTGGCTGACTTTGCCAAAACGAAAGGAGCTTCAGCTGGCTTCGAAGTGAAAGCTGAACTGAAGGACGACGACGAGGACTCGGATGATGAGGCGGAGGAGTCAGTGGGTGATTTAAATGAAACTGGTCTCGAGACATTCACCACGCCCATTGACGACGAGGAGAACGAGACCGCTGTCGATGAATACTGGACGTTTAAGGAAGTTATTACTGGTAAATACATACAGTTTGTCAAGAAACACTTTACACACCCTTAAAAATTTAATATTTTTAATTTGAATAAGAAAATAATAGCTTATTATATATATTTGGAAAAGTCATTTAATTTTCGTTCGAATGATGCAAAAATTTCCTTAACCCATTGAGTACCCATGGAATATTTTAAATTTTGGCAAAAGTCTACTTTTTCAACTTTTTTCCTTGATTTTTCACAAAAAATATTTTGATGCAAAAAAATTCTAGGACCAATTCTAAGAGTAACTAAAAAAATTTTCAAAAATATTTTTGCTAGTATTTTTAAAAATTTTTTGAAAATCCTAAAAATAACCATTTTTTCCCATTTTTCCTCATTTTCATGCACAAAGTTTTTAGTTTTCAAAAAATTCTAAAAAATACTAGGAAAAATATTTTTGAAAATTTTCCTTGACCTTTCCAAATATATATAATAAGCTATTATTTTCTTATTTAAAGTGAAAATATTACATTTTTAAGGGAGTGCAAAGAAATTCTTGACAAACTGTACATAATTGATTTGTCTTTCACCAATTGTTATTGTTGCTGACATTTCATTTGATTTGCTATTTATTTCTTCTAGGAATTTCAACTCAAGAACAGCCATGGTATTCGCTACTGACCTCGAACCTGACGCCCGAACAGGCCAAAGCGCTCCAAGAAGTGGTCGTAACGGCAGATCAGCGTAAGGCGGCGAAGGAATCGAAACTGATTGAGAAGCAGGGCGGATTCGCCTTCCCCCAAACAACAGTGCCGACATCCTTTAAGTTTGGATCTTAATTGGCTACGAGTTTTCTGACTTTGTTTCTCATACTATTCTTTCCAAACCGAAACCGAAAACGAAACGTAAACAAACAACTAAAATGGCTTGCAATTGATATGATATGGCTGAAAATTGATATGATGGTTGGTGGGTGAAATCATCGCTTTATACATATATTTATTTAGATTTATAAATTAAACTTCTACTTTGGCAAGTCCATGCCAACTAAATTATGATAACTTAAGTTGAAAGTCGATTGTATATCATCATTGTAAGCAAAAGAAATCTACTTGGAAGTCGCCTCATGGAATGAGACAGTGCCCAGCTAGCTTAGCAACGATCAGAACGATCAGACCCACTCCAATGTCAAATGGTCAGAGAATGAGGAGAATTTAACGCAGAGCATTTCACATACATTGTCTTTACACACACACAAACTCACGCATATAATGTACTAGATGGAGCGATATTTTTGAAAAATAAAAACATTTTTAACGTTTGAATTCAACAGCCTTTTATTTTATACGCCAAGAGTTTTCTTATTCAAATTTGCCTGCCAATTGTTGTGTCAGTTTAAATTTTGGCGCGTTCTCCTTAAGCGATAAGTATCGGAAATCAAGATTGATATATCAATATCGCTGTATCGAAATACATCCCAGTTAAGGTCCGCTTTTTCTTTTTTGCCAAGGCTGCCACGTTTTTCTCTTAATGCATTTTTAATTAGAGGAGGACAACTCGCCGATGAACACATAAAATATTTTGGACTCGGCTTTTAAATCTGTAAATCTCATCTGTAAAAGGGATTGTATTAAACATATTTCTTATATTTTTAAGTTCTTTCTTTCCAACATTATCATTATTAGCAGGATTGTTTATTTTTTGTTGTATATAAAAACATTCGATAGTGGCCAACCAAACACCGATGGTTCCGATTAGAGGTGGAGAACTATCGATAGTCGGCTCCATCGATATTATTTTTGAAACCATTGATAGTTTTCGATAAAATTCCAACTAAAATTTGAAATGGGTATTTATTAAGGTATTATAAATATAAAAATAAATAAAATTCGCTATCAATAATAATGTTTTGCTATTGGCTATTGTAAAATCCAAAGTTCGACGATCCAAATCTTTTTGTCCAGCCTTCTGAACTTGCGCTCGGACTCGGTTCAGTTCCGTTACGTTCTTCATTACCTTTCTCGACTATAATAAGGAACTTTTCCTTGTCATACAAATATTTAATTATTTAAAACAAAACTTAAATGTTTCGGTAGCTCTGCAGATGCCAAATGCGCGCCTTCCTATGACGCGTTGTGCGTCATAAAAAACTATCGCCCACTATCGATAGTGCAGGTCTGCCATCGATGACGGCTCGATAGTGCTTGACCATCGATAGTGTCGATAGTGCCATCGATAGTTCTCCACCTCTAGTTCCGATGTTTTGCAAGCATCGATAACATCGATGTTTCCCCACCTCTAATGGCCGCATTTGTTTACAAGCGCAGATTCAATAAAAATTGAATTTAAACAGCTCAAATATGAAAATTGCCATTGAAGGATGCGCCCATGGCGAACTGGAGCGCATTTACGATACAATCGAGGGCATCGAAAAGGAGCGCAACATCAAGATCGATTTGCTGCTCTGCTGTGGCGACTTTCAATCGACGCGCAATGTGGCGGATCTACAAACAATGGCAGTTCCAAGGAAGTACATGGACATGTGTACATTCTACAAGTGAGTGCGAGAGAGAGAGATATATTATAGCTAGGGCAAACCTAATTAGAGTCGCGTTACGTGTTGTTGTTTCAGATATTACAGCGGCGAGCGTGTGGCGCCCATTCTGACCATTTTCATAGGCGGCAATCACGAGGCATCCAACTATTTGCAGGAACTGCCGTACGGTGGTTGGGTCGCCCCCAACATCTACTACCTGGGCTACGCGGGCGTGGTCAATGTCAACGGAGTACGCATCGCTGGCATCAGTGGCATCTACAAGGGACACGACTTTCTGCGCGGTCACCACGAATTCCCGCCGTATACGGAGAAAACCTGTCGCAGCGTCTACCATGTGCGACAGCTGGAAGTGTTTCGCTTGCAGCAACTGTCGGGTAAAGTGGACATCTTCATGTCCCATGACTGGCCCAGGGGCATTCAGGAATATGGCAACAAGGCGCAGCTGCTGCGCTTTAAGCCGCATTTTGCGGAGGACATTGGCAGCGGACAGCTGGGCAGTCGTCCGCTGGAGGAGCTCTTGAAGGCGGTGCAGCCCACCTATTGGTTTGCCGCCCATTTGCACTGCAAGTTTGCGGCGCTCGTGCAGCACAGGAAATCTGGGAATGCGGAGGCGGATAAGGATGCGGATGACTCCAGCTCCAGTGAGGATAACGAGGCCAGCTCAGAGGCGGATCCACCAGCGGTTACCAAGTTCTTGGCACTGGACAAATGCCTGCCCAAGCGACGCTTTCTGCAAGTGCTGGACATGCCAACGACGACGACGGAAGAGAAAGAGCAAATAACGCTGGCATATGACATGGAATGGCTGTCGATATTGCTGACCACGAATCATCTGACATCGATCAAGGATCACAATTACTTTCTGCCGGGCAAAAAGGCGGGCAGCATGGAGGAACGTTCCAATTTCACACCCACCAACGAGGAGTTGTCGCAGATTCGCGCCAAATTCGGAAATCTTGAGGTGCCGTCGAACTTTTGCCGCACTGCGTCCACATTTGATGCAGTTGGGCAGCAGAATTACAAGCAAACGCACGTGGAGCAGCCTAAGGCGCAACTGAATCCACAGTGCATTGCATTCTGTACGCGGCTGGGCATTGACGATCCACTTTGTTTGGCCATGCTGGCCAATGGAGAGCAACTGCCTCCGTTAGTCAGACAGACAGAGGATAGTACTCGCAGCAGCAACGTAGATGAGTCCCAGTCAGAGCCTGCATTGGCGACATCCAAAAGAAAATTGAATTTATTGCTGCCAGCACCGACAGCGTCCGATTTGGATAAGGACGCCATTGAGCTGCCATTGGTTGAAAGAGATGAGCAGTCAGCGGCATCCCCAGCAGCACTTCCGATTGTACAGGACGCCAGTGCGGAGGACGCGTGTGCGGAGATTGCGCCCATTTGCGCCAGTCCCCCGAATCTTAAAAAACTCAAGCGAAGAAATCAAAGCATTTATCAAACTGAAACCGAAGATTAATTAATTGCGATTAGTTTGGCGATTTGTATTCGCCGTTTCTTTAACTCCTGAACAGTGATGTCATTTTTTTCTGAGCATAAAAAGCTGAATCAACGAAAAAAAAAAAGCTTAAAACAGCGGAATCCCAGGAAAAAAGGTCAAGAAAAAAGCTGCTTTTTATAAAATAATTTGTTGTTTGTTTTTCATTAATAAAGACTTATTTTCATATATAACAAAAAAAGAAATTCACTTAAAATATACAAATGTTAACGTTAATCGAAAATTAGAGTTTACATAATATATTTTCAATATTTTCTTCACCATCGTTTGGATAATAAAACAGCACTTATTCTGTCCCTCCATAGAGCTGGTGAACTTTTTTAACAGCTATTTAAGTCAATCCTTCGCAGTAAAAATATATTTTTGGAAAAGTTTAAATGGTACAAAACTTTCCTTAACCCATTAACTAACCATTAAAAATTTTGAATTAAAAAAAAACAGTAATTTTTTAACATTTTTACTCGATTTTTTAAAAAAATATTTTGATGCAGAAAAATTCTTGAAACATTTCTAAGAGTGAATGTAGTATTTTTTATGATTTTTTGAAAATTGCCATTTTAACCTATTTTTCGTACTTTTCATACAAAAAGTGGCTTTTTAGCAATTTTCAAAAAATCATAAAAAATACTAGATACACTTTTAACATTTCAACCGTCAAACTCAATTAAAACAGTTCTCAAAATTGATTAAAAGCACAAATTAAAAAAAACCATGAATTTTTTTGCATTAAAATATTCCAAAAACACTGAATTAAATCAATAAAAATCTCGTTTTACTGCACTAGCTTTTTTTTAGCTATGAACAAATTTTGTTTAGCTATTTGCAGCTTTTTTCTAAGGCTATTTTGGCTTTTTCATGTCCCGAAGAGTGGGCAACACTGATTACAACAACAAAAAGAGGCAATTTTTATTAAAATAACACAGAAAACGCTTGACACACTGCATGCAGTGATGTTGATTGAGTGGAAATAAATTAAGATTATAATATAAGTATGTATATATCTATATATATATATATATCTGATTATGAAAAGATGCTTCATTTCACGTCGGTCACATTGGCGGCAAATGCTTCGGCGGCGCAGATGAAGCCGCACTGCAGCACCGAATCGGGCGTATCGGCCAGATCACAATAATAGCTGGCTGGCGATGGAATGCACTGCAGCTCCAGTGGCTCTGAGGATTGGGCTTTGGTCTTGGGCCGATAGAAACGGCAACGGCGTGGCCCAAAGATCGGCATATTGGCATCGTAGGGTGGACTCAGTATATCAAAGAAGGCGGCAATTCCTCCGCTGCCACTCCCATTTCCCGCCTGTGTGATCTGATGATAGTTACGCTTGCGTGGCGTCAACAATGCACTCGCTGTCTCCGCTGTGACCAAGCACGGCTCCTCAGCGATGACCTGGACCAGCGTGGGATTCGTGTCGTAGGTCAACGGTTCGTCCGCGGCCAACAGCTGTGAATAGCTCTGTATCTGGAGTTTACCCCAAATGCACCTCAGCAGGCCGTACATCATGGGATGATCGTGCAGTGGAATCGCATTGGAACCGCGCACAATGAACAGACTCATCGAGAAGCGTTCGTCCTCGAAGATGTGCATGTAGGTGCAGGGCGCGGGCGGGGGAACAACGCCCTCGCCATCGTCCACGTCGATGTCGCGAAACAGCTCCTCCTTGATGTGCAGATCCCGATAGGTTAGCTGATCGGTCAGCTGCCGCAGATGCTGCAGATTCGCATTGAAGCTGGCCAGATTGGCGCGGTCGAAGGTCTTGAAGGCCTGGCGCAGCACGCTCATGAAATGGGACGTCATGGCCAAAGCCCGATTTGTTGTTGTTGCTGTTGTTGTTGATTTGCACTGGCCACAATCAGACACGTAAGGTGTATTTCTGATAACTATACTAAAGCCCAGCAGATAATTGACTGCACATTGATTGTGGCCAACAAATATTGTAGATAAACAAAAAGTCAGCTGTGCAAACAGTGCTGGAAAGTACCACGAAACTGTTTTGGTTTAACAGTGCTGGAAAGTGCCACGAAGCTGTTTTGGTTTAACAGTGCTGGAAAGTACCACGAAGCTGTTTTGGTTTAACAGTGCTGGAAGGTGCTCAAAACTGCAGCTACTAATAAAACGCTGTCCTTCGATTAAAAAGTAATTTATGAATTTTCAACAGTAGTGCGATCGCTTGCTGTTTTAACAACTTAAACAAAATGATCTTTGCTTAAATTATAACTAGTCGCCTGCTGCTTCCAGCGTTGCCAAAATTAGTCCGTTAAAAAATAGCCAGATTTTAATAGTCAAATTTTAAAGAAATAATAAAAATTATGGTACTACTTTTTTTAGCAAACTTTTATTTTATTTCTGAATTAGAATGGAAATAAGTTAGAAATTAAATAACAGAATGCAAAAAAACAGTACCATATTTTTATATTTATATTTATTTGCCATTTGCAGCCCACTAAATCTGTCGGGAAAATAGCTAAATTGGCAAGGCTGGCTGCTTCCCTTATTCTTGTTAAGCCGGGTTCACACTGCGTCACAGACTGTCACAAAGCATTGCCACAATTCGACAGTTCTGCATCTATGGCATCAAAACCCGATAGACTCGAAAAATATGCAATTTAGTTTTACGATTTATTAAAATTTATTGTATGCTAAGGCTCCAGATGGAGCACAGAGGCACTGTGACTGTAAGCTGTGACAGTATGTGACTCAGTGTAAGCCCGGCATTAAGCATCAAACCAGTGTTGCCAACTCTTCGGGACATGAAAAAGCCAAAATAGCCTTTGGAAAAAGCTGAAAATAGTTTAAAAAATTTGTTGAAAGCTAAAAAAAAAAAAGCTAGACTAGTAAAACGATATTTTTATTGATTTAATCCAGTGTTTTTGGCATATTTTGATGCAAAAAAACTCTTCAAACAAATTTGAAAAATCTCTTCGCTAATATTTTGTACGACTTTTTAAAATTAGACATTCGTGGACCACTGTATATATTTTAGGCATTTACAACTTACAATCGCGATCGATTCATAAATACCCCGTTAGTGATGGCATAAAGCTCGATTCAATTGATTTCATAGCTAAAAACGATAGAATTGAATGCTCTTTTGGCTTGTTGATGTTTTTGTGCCATTCAAATGGAAAAAATACTACAGAGTATTTAAGTGTGGCATCGTAAAGCATACAAATACATAAAGTTACCAGACGTTTTCAAAAAGCTAAAATTATTTTTGAAATAGCTAAAATTTCCGCTACCCGCTGTTTTGCAATTTATCCCGCATTTGCCGGTTGCAACCACTGCTGCCAGAGTCGCTTTTTTTCCGTCAAATCCCGTCAAATAAGCAAATTTTGAAGAAATAATATAAAAATATGGTATTGTTTTTAAGCATTCTGGTTTTTTATTTCTACATTCTTTCCATTGTAATTCAGAAATAAAATAATAGTTTGCGAAAAAAAGTAGTATCATAATTTTTATTATTTCTTTAAGATTTGACTATTCAAATCTGTCTTTTTTTAACGGACTAATTCTGGCAACGCTGGTTGCAACCCACTAAATCTGTCGGGAAAATAGCTAAATTGGCAACACTGCATCAAACCAATCTTATTGTATTTGTAAATAACATACATTTATTAGTGATATTCAAAATAAAATGTTGCACTAAAAGCCCCTTTCCTTGGACTGTGTAGCGTGGGTGAGGATCCAGGACTTGTAGTCGCGTTTCTTCATGGACATTTGCTTGTGGCGCGGATGCGTCGGACAGATGACATAACCGCGCTCCTGGCGCACCACAACGTAGCAATCGCTGCAGCGACGCTTTAGACGACCCTTCACCTTGAATCCAGCCACCTGCTGAACTAGTGCGCTTAAAGGCGCCAGCAATGAGCCTGGCTGAGTATTTGTTGCCGGCGCTAACTGTTGGCCAATTGACATTGGGCTTGTTCCTACGATTGTGGGACGCATTAGACCGTGGAAGCTACGCGATGCACTAATTCCATTCCACATCCGTGCGCCGGATTGCAGTAGTTTGCTTGCCAAAGACATCTGATCAGAACGTCGAACGATTTAATTTATATTTTACTAAATAATTACACAAACGTGCTTAGCGTTGCCAGATTAAACAAAAATGACAGTTCGTGATCAGTGTTGCCAATTTAGCTATTTTCCCGACAGATATAGTGGGTTGCAACTGCGGGATAAATTGTAAAACAGCGGGTAGCGGGAATTTTAGCTACTTCAAAAATAATTTTAGCTTTTAAAAAATATCTGGAAATTTCATGTATTTTTATGCTTTACGCTGCCACACATAAACACTTGGTAGTATTTTTTCCATTTGAATGGCACAAAAACAAAAAGAGCGTTAAATTTGATCGAAAAAACAAACACAACCAAAAACACTGGGTTAAATCAATAAAAATATCGTTTTACTACTCTAGCGTTTTTTTAAGATATTAACAAATTTTTTTAAAGCTATTTTCATCGTTTTTCAAAGGCTATTTTGGCTTTTTCATGTCCCGAAGAGTTGGCAACACTGTTCGTGATACTGCCAGCCATTTGATTGTTTTCCACTGGCAGAATTTAATACCAAGTTCCCACTGCGACTGCATTTAGCAAACGTTACATTTCAAACGTTAAATATCGAAAGCTCAATTTGAGTTTTATAATTTAATCAAGTATTTAAAAATATGTAAGTATATTAATAAGTGAACTTTATTCTCCAAGAACTTGGATAATATACATTATAAATTCAAGTGTTTATTTCATTTGAGAATTATGTATGTAAAGAATGATTGAGAAATGCCAAATTAATCGATGCTGATGACTTCAACTGCGTTATCGGCCAACGATTGTGGCTCCTCAAGTTTTGTGCGTTTACTTTTAGTAGGACCCATTTCTGCCTCTTCCTCTGATGAATCGAGTATTTCGGTAATATCTTCAGTTTTCGATTCTTTACTGGGTTTCCGTTTGGCTGCTGCTGTTTTCGGCGGACTCGTCACCGTAAGTTTATCCGTGGTAGAGCTGACAATCTGATCAACTTGATCCTGCTCCTGATCCTCCTCCTCCACAACAAGACAATCATCATCGTCGTCGTCTTCGATTTCAGTGGGTCGACTGCGTTTGGAAGTCGAGGGACCATCATCAGTTGCATCTTTGCCGTTGGCCGCACGCTTCCGGGAACTGGGCTCCTTCTCCAGGGCCTCCTCTTTGTCCTCCTCCTGCTGCTTCGGCTGCAACTGACTCTTATCAGCGATTACCTCAAACAAGACATCCTCCCGCTCGGCATCAAAGTGCGAGATGATGATGCTCAGCTCATAGCTCTGGAAGAAGTCATCGCACTTGAGAATGATCCCATCCACGATATTCATGTCGCACAGCAGCTTCTGTTCATTGCACTCGGTTTCGCCCTCCTCCGATGAGATGACAATGGAGCCCGTGGCCTCCACCGTCACATCCGGATTGACCATGTTCAGTGATTTGATGAGCACTTCATCGCGGAATGCCTTGACTTGGATGCGCTTCGTGTCGATGCGTAATGTGATGGCTGGATCGCTGGCACACACATAACAATTGGGATTGGGCGCCGGGAAGAAGGCGTCGGCGACCAGAAACTGCTGGCGCCCATTGAGCCGGAGGCGGGCATAGACGGCCTTGCACTGCTCCCACTTGGATTGCAGCACACTGAAGGCGCGCATCACGCTAATCCCCGCGGTGATGGCATTTGTGGTCGCAATCGCTGGAATTATGTTGCCAGCCATGGATTTGATCTCGAAGCGCGACTTGCGCTCAATCTCAAAGATGTGGGAGCGCACATTG
Organism: Drosophila recens; assembly: GCA_037043495.1. Classification (NCBI taxonomy): domain Eukaryota; kingdom Metazoa; phylum Arthropoda; class Insecta; order Diptera; family Drosophilidae; genus Drosophila; species Drosophila recens. The sequence goes on along the minus strand of JBAMBJ010002792.1, from coordinate 8,283 downwards.
GCACAGGCGGCCACGAAGTCCATCGCCGCCCGCTCATCCTTGTCCCAGACCAAGGTATCCTCGCCCTCCAGCTTCAGAAAGGCAGCGCTCAACTCCTGCAGTGCATTGGCAAAGACGTGAGCACACTCCTCCAACGTCCACACCCGATGATGTTGGCGCGCCAACTCCAGTCCCTCAGCCGCGTTGGCGCCAGCGGGCAACAGTGCCTCCCACTGCACGGGCACGGGTGCCTTGCGTGACTTCCAGAGATTCGACATGCGCAGCAGGTAATTAATGTCCTCGTTGAAGAACTTGTTGAACAGTTTGCCAGCATCGTAGGCACAGTCCTTGGCCCATTGGCGCGTATTGATGCGCACCACATTGCCATTGGACTCGGACTTCGACTCGGGTTCGCTTTCGCTTTCCTTATCCTTATGCTCATCACCGCCACCGTCTGCCTTAGCTTCAGCTGCCTCCGGATCAGCAGCATCGGGCGAAATATCTTCATCCTCAACGGACTCGCCGAATAGTTGACTGCAATTATAATTGTTATCGATATGCATTAATCAATATGGATATTGCTATTGAAATTGTTGATGTGGGGACCAGCCTTGCCAATTTAGCTATTTTCCCGACAGATTTAGTGGGTTGCAACTGGCAAATAAATATAAATATAAAAATATGGTACTGTTTTTTAGAATTCTGTTATTTTATTTCTACCTTCTTTCCATTCTAATTCAGAAATAAAATAAAAGTTTGCTAAAAAAAGCAGTACTATAATTTTAATTTCTTTACAATTTGACCATTCAAATCTGGCTTTTTTTAACGGACTAATTTTGGCAACGCTGATACAGTGAACCACAAATGTCGTCATACAGCATAAATTTGTCAAATTTGCGTATAATAAAGATGTTTTGATGCGGGTTTCTGATATACATCTTTTATTCACTTAAATCACGTTCTAATGATACCAAAATTTTTTTAACCCATTAAGTACCCAACCAAAATTTTGAATTTAAAAAAAAAGTAAATTTTTCAACATTTTTCCTATATTTTTTCCAAAAAATCTTTTGACGCAGAAAAATTCTTCAAACAATTCTAAGAGTGACTGCCAAAATTTTTTTTCAAAAATATTTTTGCCATTATTTTTTATAATTTTTTAAAAGCTGCAAAAAAGCCATTTTTTGTGTGAAAAGTTGGAAAAAGGGGTTAAAATCGTAATTTTTAGGATTTTGAAAAAATTTTAAAAAATACTAGCAAAAATATTTTTTTGCAGTCACTCTTAGAATTGCTTGAAGAATTTTCCTGCATCAAAATATTTTTTGGAAAAAATCGAAGAAAAAAGTTGAAAATTTGACTTTTTTTAAAATTCAAAATTTTTGATGGGTACTTAATGAGTTAAAGAAATTTTGGTATCAGTAGAACGGGATTTAAGTGAATAAAAGATTAATATAAGAAAACCGCATCAAAACATCCTTATTATACGCAAACTTTACAAATTTATGCTGTATGAAGACATTTGTGGTTCACTGTAGATATTGCTATTGAAATTGTTCAAGGTGGTACTCACTTGAACAGATGCTTGGCCCACACAATGCAATGAATGGGCTCGGAGGGCGTGTTCCTTATGGTGCAGCCCGGGAAGCTGCGCTGCTTCTCCTTCGGTGTGCACTCGTAGCATTGGGTTAAGCCGCGCTTGATCAACTCCACCTGGCCATTGTAGCCGGAGGTGCCGCTTTCAATCAGCGGCACATCTGCATTCAGACACATGCGATTGACGTGGTTGCGAGCAGCTCGATTGTCCAATGCGCTCAGCACAACATGGAATTTCTTGAAAAAATTCACTCCATAGTCAGTGCTGAAAAATAAATACGAAAATTAAACTTAGCTTAACGAATTCAGACAAATAGAACAGATCATGGTGCAATTCTTAGCAAGGTGACGTTTGCATTGAACACAGTCTCGGCCATTAGTCACCTTGTTAGTTATTTTACCATGCTCCATACAAGACAATAGATCAGATCATGGTGCAATTCTTAGCAAGGTGACGTTTTCATTTAGCACAGTCTCGGCCATTCGTCACCTTGCTAGTTATTCTACCATGCTCCATACAAGACAATAGATCCGATCATGGTGAAATTCGTAGCAAGGTGACGTATTCATTCAACACAGTCTCGGCCATTGGTCACCTTGTTAGTTATTCTACCATGCTCCATACAAGACAATAGATCAGATCATGGTGAAACTCTTAGCAAGGTGACGTTTTCACTTAACACAGTCTCGGCCATTGGTCACCTTGTTAGTTATTTTACCATGCTCCATGCTCAGATCATGGTGAAATGCTTAGCAAGGTGACGTTTTCATTTAGCACAGTGTCGGCCATTAGTCACCTTGTTAGTTATTTTACCATGCTCCATACAAGACAATAGATCCGAGCATGGTGAAATTCGTAGCAAGGTGACGTTTTCATTGAACACAGTCTCGGCCATTAGTCACCTTGTTAGTTATTTTACCATGCTCCATACAAGACAATAGATCAGATCATGGTGAAATTCTTAGCAAGGTGACTTTTGCATTTAACACAGTATCGGCCATTGGTCACCTTGTTAGTTATTTGACCATGCTGCATACACCGATACACCAATACATACGATGTCACACTGTCATGATGTGCAGTTATATTTGCATCAGGATTAAAGCTTAAAGCACTTTCACGTGCGACGCGAGCTTTTGACTTGCCCACATGCTCGCGATGGAACAGAAACTGGCGATTCAGATTGCTCAGGTCAATCGTATCCAAATCGATCTAAATAAAAACCAGCATATATTTAAAGGTTGAGTAAATAAACATTTAAAATTGTCATTCCCACTCACAATTTCAATATCCGTAAAACCGCTGAGAACAAGATTTTTGAGCACTTCACAGCCGATGCCGCCAGCGCCTACAACCAACACTTTAGACTTCTTAACCAATTCCTGCAATGTTGCGGGGAAAACGCCGTCAATTGCCGCTGCCATAATTTAAGTTTTATTTGATTCTTTCCAATTAACAAAAGCAATGCACAATTTGCAAATGACGCCGGCAATCACACACATACATACAGATATATATATATATGCAAAGCCGTGCTGGAAAGCGTAAAATTAATATCGATTACACATTCTTATCGATATTTTTGTGCACCAACACTTTTTCGTAGAGGTAGAGAACTACAAACCGTCGATAGCTATCGATAGTGTGTTAATTTGAGCATATATGTATCTTAAATTCCAATTAAAATTTAAAATTGGTAGTAATTAAGGTATTATAAATATAAAAATAAATAAAATTCGTTTTTAATAATAATGTTTCGCTATTAGCTATTGTATACCGCTCGGAGTTGGTTCAGTTCCGTTACGTTCTTCTTTGCCTTTTTCCACTATAGTAAGGAACTTGTCCAGGTCATAAAAATATATAATTATTAAAAGCAAAACTTAAATGTTTCCGAAGCGCTGCAGATGCCAAATGCGCGCCTTCCTGCGACGCGTTAAGCGTCATTAATAAGTTATCGCCCACTATCGATAGTGCAGGTCTGCATCGATGGTGGCCCGACAGTGCTTGACCATCGATAGTGCCATCGATAGTTCTCCACCTCTAGTCGTCAGTACCCAGCTTTAAGCAGGCCATCCACCGTCAAATTTGTTTGACGAACTGTTCGTCGAACAAGAATTGCATTTGCCCACTAACTATTTCAAACATTGCTTGCAAACATCATTTGTAGAAAATTTTCAGAGAATAAACATGTCATCGGATAACAATACAATCATTGCCTTGATGGCTATAACTATTTATTTAGAGAAAAAAAGACTTGTTTCGCATATTTTTGTTTTTATATACCTTGCTTTTTGCATACCACAGTGCTGGCTCATTTTGCAGGCAATAATTAAACTCCAGCAAAAATTGCTTCGACATTTTACGATTTGGTTTACGCTACGAAAACTTTTGACAAATGATGTTTGCGCCAACATTCGAGCACAGGCAAGATAGAATCAGTTATATTTTTCACGAACAAAACGTACAACACGAAGTTTGGACACGAACACTACCACCAACGACGAAAATTTCGTCGAAGCGAACACGTTCGTCAAACAAATTCGACTGTGTCAAACATGGTCACACTTTTCGATTGGATCATCCAATATCGCCAAAAAAAATATATCATCACCAAAAAAAACATTATCGATATATCGATATTTTGATATTATATCAACAACCCTAATTGGATGTAGTTGTAGCTCGTGTCTGTGTGTGTGTTGTGTTGAAGCGAAAACGAACGTTTTAATTTTTAAGTGCTTGTTTGTGCAGCACGACAACTGCGCTAAAGCTGTAATTTGAAAAAACTTAATATTTAAATTAGTCTCGTAATTTGTGCAAAGCAACAGCATGGCCGAAGTGCGACGCAGAAAGGCAGACAACGAGGCGGCCGAAGAAGCTGCTGCCGCTGCCGCCGCGAGCAGTGCAGCTGATTCCTCAGATCATGTAAGTTTGTTTCCCAGTCGAATAAACCCAAAATGCAACTCCAGCTGTGTGTGGTCATAATTTAATGCCTAAATTCATTGGTTTCTACTCCAAAATGGGCCATAATTGAAGCGCAAAACCAAGCAAAATTTATGTATACGCATACAACAAAATTTATACTGCATACATACAGACGTACATACATATGTACGTGTATGTTTCTCTGTGTTGCTGTGTTTTTGTTATTCTCTGACGCACAAGCAGGTGGCAGAAGAGAGACAAGCGAGAGAGAGAGAGAGAGAGAAAAAGAGAAGAAGAGGGCTCTAACAGTGAAAAACCAATAAGAATCGCAACAACTACAACAATAATAATATTGCAAGCAAATCCAATTAGGTTTGCCACCCAGCCACCCACTGTGAATTACCTCAGCAGCGTGCTCGGAAATAGACTTTCTCGCCAAGACACGCTTGTTCTGGGCAGCGTGGGCTTATTGATAATGATGAATGATAATGCCGAATTGCCAAAGTTCTCACTAGCTACTAGTTGAACGCTCCTTTCTTTCACTACTTTCTTATCAGACAGACCTCGCGAATATTTGACAACCAGGCCAACCAAACACGCCACCTTAACAACCAACCACAAACAGCTTGGATAAATTCCCTAAAAGTTTTCGTATCTTGCTGATTATACACAGTTAGCCAAATAATTATTTTGACAAATAAAAAAGCACATCTGATATTTTTATTTAAATACTCCTAATTTGTTTTTCTAAAACAAAAGTCAGTGCATAAATAAATTCCCTAAATGTTTTCGTATCTTGCTGATTATGCACAGTTAGCCCAGTAATTATTTTGACACATCAAAACGCACATCAGTGTTGCCAATTTAGCTATTTTCCCGACAGATTTAGTGGGTCGCAACTGACAAATGCGGGATAAATTGTAAAACGGCGGGTAGCGGGAATTTTAGCTACTTCAAAAATATTTTTAGCTTTTTAAAAATACAGTCGAACTTCCCTAACTCGAATCACCATTATCCAAGAAAAAAGTTCGAGTTAGGGAGACTTCGAGTTAGGGAATTTTTTCTTTTTACTTTTTTAAATGAAACTACAATTTTATTCATTCATAAATACATTTCAAATAGAAAACTTTTCTTTTTATTTTCAACAAAAAAAAATTCCAGTTTGTTCAAGACCTGTCAATATTCTCAAAAATTGGTTTCTTCGTTCTTTTCAGTTCCCGATTCAAATGACATAATTAATTTTCAATATTTAAATATTATAATGAAAACTATTTTTGATGAGGCACTATATTTTTCAGCAACTTTAATTTTTTGGTTAACTTTTAAATTTTTTAACAAATAAGTTTAAGGATTTCTTAAAAAGATAATCATTTTAATACACGTGCTGGTGCCATAGTAAATTATCTTGAGCTGATGCGTTGTCAAAGAACTACATTACGAACATCTTTTCTATACCAATTTCACAAGCCTAAGTAATTGTTGATGCAATATTCTATCATATTCCATCAAAATATCGAGCCCTATTTGCGACAATAACGTATGCGCCAAAACGCAATTTTACAGGAGAGAGTTTTTTAGGTTTCGTTAAGTTGATTTCTTCGTGTCATTTGTCGCTTACGTTATTATTCACAGGTCAATATCTCCGTAAATATATAAAATAAAAATGTAATATTTTAGGTGCAGGTGTGGGTGGTGTTTATAAACATATTGGCATTAAAAAAAAAATTTCGGAAAATGGCGCATACGTTATTGTCGCAAATAGGGCTCGATATGTTAACGTACATCAATATTAAGTATAAAAACGAGCCGGTAACAAAAGCATAAAATAGAAACGAAAAAAATTCAAACTTTATTGGGAATTTTCCCGAAAAATTCGACTTACAGAAGTACGGGCCAATATATTTGTTCGAGTTAGGGAGAAATTCGAGTTAGGGAAGTTCGAGTTAGGGAAGTTCGACTGTATCTGGAAATTTCATGTATTTTTAAATACTTTGTAGTATTTTTTCCATTTTAATGGCAAAAAAAAGCGATAACCCAAAAGAGCATTAAATTTTATCGTTTTTAACTATGAAATCAATTGAATCGAGTTTTATACCATCACTAACGAGGTATTTCACAATGATTCGATCGCAATTGTATTATTTCTTATGCAGTATTCTTTTTATGATTTTTTGAAAATTGCTAAAAATCCACTTTTTGTATGAAAAGGTGTAAAAGGGGTTAAAATAGCAATTTTAGGCAAATTTTAAAAAGTCATAAAAAAATACTAGCTAAGAGATTTTTCAAATTTTTTTGCATTTACTCCTAGAATTGTTTAAAGAATTTTTTGTATCAAAATATTCCAAAAACACTGGATTAAATCAATAAAAATATCGTTTTACTACTCTAGCGTTTTTTTTTTTAGCTATCAACAAAATTTGTTTGGCTATTTTCAGCTTTTTTCAAAGGCTATTTTGGCTTTTTCATGTCCCGAAGAGTTGGCAACACTGACGCACATCTGATATTTTTATTTAAATATTCCTAATTTGTTTTACCAAAAAAAAAGTCAGTGCATTTGTTTTTTGTATTTTGTCAACACAATTACTTGACGAACTGTATATAGACAAAATTGGACTTTGATTTTGCACGCTCAAGTGAAAAAAGTCGTGTTTTGATTAAGTTTCTATTTCAATTACAGGTCGATTCGGAGGAAGAGAAAATACCAGAGGAGAAATTCGTTGAGGAGCTGGCGAAGAATTTACCGCAAGGCACGGACAAAACGCCAGAGATTTTGGACTCTGCCCTCAAGGATTTACCAGATCGGTAGGTATTATTTATACGCATGCATACAGTGGCTGACAGCTGATTTCAACCAACAGCTAGAAATTTTTCAAATCAGTTTTAAGTTTTTGGTTTGGCAAGTTTTTTTTTTTTAATTTTTATATTTTTTAAATACACTTTATTTATTTTGTGCCGCACTTTTGCTCTGTGTTGTACTGTACTTAATTATTTTTTGGGTCAGAGCGTACGAAAATTCCAAAAGTGTTCAAACACAACAACAACAAATTCATCAAAACTAAAGGTCAATTTCGAATTTGAAATACTCGCGCAATTCCAATTGGAATGCCTCTAAAAATACTCACGTAAATATTTATGTTCCACACTCGGTAGACTTGGAATGCAATTGATACATATGTATCCACATGTTGATAATATTTACTTATATACATATTTTCTTATTATTACATACATACACTCAGACCAACAATTATTCGTACACCCTTTCTTTTACTTTTATTAGTCAAGTCTTCACATTAAAAAAAATATATTTGGAAAGGTCGTTCAAATTCCGTTTGAGTGATGCAAAACTTTCCTTAACCCATTAAGTACCCATTGAATATTTTGAGTTAAAAAAAAGTCAATTTTATAACTTTTTTCCTAGATCTTTTACAAAATATACTTTGATGCAGAAAAATATTTTTGTTAGTATTTTTTATATTTTTTTGAAAATTGCAAAAAAAGGCACTTTTTGTGTGAAAAGTGGGAAAAATGGGTTAAAATGGTAATTTTTAGGATTTTCAAAAAATTATATAGAATACTAGCAAAAATATTTGTGAAAAATTTCTTTTGCACTTACTCTTAGAATTGTTCCCAGAATTTTTTTGCATCAAAATATTTTTTGTGAAAAATCCAGGAAAAAAGTTGAAAAAGTAGTCTACTGCAAAAATTCAAAATATTCCATGGGTTCTCAATGGGTTAAGGAAATTTTTGCATCATTCGAACGAAAATTAAATGACCTTTCCAAA
>JBAMBJ010002791.1:0-53710 GCA_037043495.1 Drosophila recens | reverse complement strand
TATATTTGGAAAGGTTGTTTAATTTTCGTTCGAATGATGCAAAAATTTCCTTAACCCATTGAGTACCCATGGAATATTTTGAATTTTTGCAAAAGTCTACTTTATCAACTTTTTTCCTCGATATTTCACAAAAAATATTTTGATGCAAAAAAAATTTTGTAAAACAATTCTAAGAGTAACTGCAAAAGAAAATTTTCAAAAATATTTTTGCTATTATTCTTTATAATTTTTTTAAAACTTCAAAAAAGACACTTTTTGCATGAAAATGAGGAAAAATGGGTTAAAATGGTCATTTTTAGGATTTTCGAAATATTAGCAAAAATATTTTTTAAAAAATTCTTTTGCAGTCACTCTTAGAATTGTTCCAAGAATTTTTTTGCATCAAAATATTTTTTGTAAAAAATCGAGGAAAAAAGTTTTGAAAAGTGACTTACATAAGTTTGAAATTTTTGAAGGGTACTTAATGGGTTAAGGAAAGTTTTGTGCCATTCAATCGGAATTTAAACGACCTTTCCAAATATATATAATAAGCTATTATTTTCCTATTGAAAGTCAAAATATTACATTTTTATGGGAGTGCAAAGAATTAGTTGACAAGCTGTAGATGAAACGAAGACTCACCTTAATTTTGAAAGCACGCTTAAAGCCGGATGCAAAGAAGCCACCAAAGGGTCCAATGATTGAACTGAACAGGCTCAATGATATCGAGTGCCATATGAACGGATAAATGTTCAAAGATTTGCCAATGCCAAACTGAAAATGTCAAGAATAGTACACAGTTCTTTGTAATCATAATAAAAAAGTACTTACCAGTTTAAGGCTGTACTCCTGTGGCGTAAACAGGTAGCTGGGCACACAGGACATGGTCATGCGACCCAGTTCCTCCGAGTATTGTATGGGGCAGACAAAGTATTGGAAACTGCACAATATGTATGAGAACAATATGCCAAAGAGAACGGTGGCAAAACCACCACCAATGAAACCCTCCCACGTCTTCTTCGGGCTGAGCTTGATGAGGGGTGTGCGACCAAAGAAGAAACCAAACACATACGCCATGACATCATTGCAAACAATCATCGAGACGGGCACGATGAACCAAATGAGACCCTCGAATATATTCTGTATAATTAGATAGCTCTGGGTGACGACAATCAGCAGCGAGACGTGCGTCCAGGCGAACAGACTGAACTGCTTGATATAGTACTTCTTCACCAGCGAGAGCACGAACCAAACGAATCCAACGATGTACAGGGCAAACGATAGGAAGCGATGATAGGTGACCAAGAACTTGAGATATTCCTGTCGAGAAAAATAATAAAAGTATAAGTTTGATGCGAATTTCGATAACAGGAAGTTATTAAACTTGCAAATTCGAGATTTGATAAACAAGGTAAAAGTCTAGTGACGAAAACATTTTCATGCCCCAAAATTTCTGATATCCAATTTTGTAACATTATTTATAATATTAAATACCTTTTCAACGATATGTAGATCACATCTGTAGCTTCTAGCGATTTTTCGAAAAAATCGTGGAACAAACGTTTCTAGATTTTTGAGCGGGAACAAGTCCTCGTTCAAACTTTTAAGCTATAAGAAAGATTTGATCCAAACAGACAATTGGATCCTCGTCCAATTCTAAGAAAACGTATATTTTCAGTTAACTGGTAAAATCTTCCAAATTCCTTGGCTAAAAGTTATGTTTCATATATCAAAAATCGCAAAATTTTACAAACTACAACATATTAAAAATTAAAAAAAAATCGTTAGCGGCGTTTTCTCAAAAACCGCCAAAATGTGGAGAAAAATACTTTATTTCACCTGTGGCTGTTTACCTATTTTCTTAAAAAAAAAGTTGAAGGTATGCCTCATAGCCCTTCGAAATACCTTTTAAATTATACATAGATCGCATTTGTAGCTTCTATCGTTTGGATGCTATGGGGGTTTAAATATTAGCGGTTTTTTAGCGATTTCCCGCTAAACTAGAGATTTTTCGAAAAAGTCGTAGAACAAACGTTTCTAGATTTTTAAGCAGGAACAAGGGTAATTGTTTACCCTTTGCGGATAATTAAAAAAAAAAAATACTAACAAAAAGAGGGCAATTTATGATGAATTTAGGTGAAACAATTTTAGGGGGTCTCTTCTACTTTTTTAGACCCCGTACTTTGAAAAAGTAAAGGGGTCTATTAACTTTGTCCATTTCTATTCTTCCTGTGAATATACATGTGCTAGTCGCCTTTCGTCACTAGCGCAAACTGCCGTTCGCAGGGATAAATTTATTTATTTAATTTATTAATTTATTTAGCCTCTGAATGAAATTGAGTTGATTTTGAACAAATCAATTTTCAAATACTAATCTTAAGTAAACACTCACCACACGGTTGATGACCACTCCAAAGTAGTCGACCAAATTTTCGCCATAAAAGAAATAGTTGGAAGTGAGCAAGAAATACCAGGAGAGACTTCGAAACCAAGGCAAACCGTGAATGCGATACACTTGATAGCCAATTGAGATAATTTCCTGAAAGCACTTCACTTGCACCAACAGCGTCTACAAAATGCAATTGAAGATTTGAACATATATAATTAGGTAATACATGATGATAAATAATAATAATAATAGTAAGATATCATTATTAAACGCACCGTAATCATCAAGGCCAATGGGCCGCCGTAGATTATCAATGCGAATCCACAAATCATAATCCATGTGAATATGCCGCGAATGACCCAATTCTTCCATCTAAAGAAGAGAAACAAAATACACATACAGTTTGTCAAGTAATTCTTTGCACTCCCTTAAAAATGTAATATTTTGACTTTAAATAAGAAAATAATAGCTTATTATATATATTTGGAAAGGTCATTTAATTTTCGTTCGAATGATGCAAAAATTTCCTTAACCCATTGAGTACCCATGGAATATTTTGAATTTTTGCAAAAGTCTACTTTTTCAACTTTTTTCCTCGATTTTTCACAAAAAAATATATTGATGCAAAAAAATTCTTGGAACAATTGTAAGAGTAACTGCAAAAGAAAATTTTTAAAAATATTTTTGCTAGTAGTTTTTATAATTTTTTGAAAATCCTAAAAATTACTATTTTTACCCATTTTTCCCACTTTTTACACAAAAAGTGCCTTTTTCGCAATTTTCAAAAAATTTTAAAAATATACTAACAAAAATATTTTTGAAAAATTTTTTTTGCATTCACTCTTAGAATTATTTGAAGAATTGTTCTGCATCAAAATATTTTTTGGAAAAAATCGAGGAAAAAGTTGAAAAATTTACTTTTTTTAAAATTCAAAACTTTCGATATTTACTTAATGGTTTAAAGAAATTTTTGCATCATTATAAAGGGATTTAATTGTATAAAAGATTAATATAAGAAACCCTCATCGAAACATCTTTATTATACGCAAATTTGACAAATTTATGCTGTATGAAGACATTTGTGGTTCACTGTACATATATGTATGTAATAATAAGAAAATATGTATATATGTAAATATTATCAACATGTGGATACATACATGTATGTATCAATTGCATTCCAAGTCTACCGAGTGTGGAACATAAATATTTACGTGAGTATTTTTAGAGGCATTCCAATTGGAATTGCGCGAGTATTCGAAATGAGAAATTGACCTTTAGTTTTGATGAATGTGTTGTTGTTGTTGTGTTTGAACACTTTTGGAATTTTCGTACGCTCTGACCCAAAAAATAATTAAGTACAGTACAACACAGAGCAAAAGTGAGGTACAAAATAAATGAAGTGTTTTTAAAAATGTACAAATAAAAAAAAAAATTTCTTTCATAGTTCAGTTGTGAAAACTGATTTGAAAAATTTCTAGCTGTTGGTGGAAATAAGCTGTGAGCCACTGTATGAATAGCTTTTTGCACACATACCGATCTGGTAAATCCTTGAGTGCAGAGTCCAAAATCTCTGGCGTTTTGTCAGTGCCTTGCGGTAAATTCTTCGCCAGCTCCTCAACGAATTTCTCCTCTGGTATTTTCTCTTCCTCCGAATCGACCTGTAATTGAAATCAAAACTTAATCAAAACACGACTTTTTCCACTTGAGCGTGCAAAATCAAAGTCCAATTCCGTCTATTTACAGTTGGTCAAGTAATTGTGTTGACAAAATAAAAAAAAAAAAACACTGACTTTTTTTTTAGAAAAACAAATTAGGAATATTTAAATAAAAATATCAGATGTGCGTCAGTGTTGCCAACTCTTCGGGACATGAAAAAGCCAAAATAGCCTTTGAAAAAAGCTGAAAATAACCAAACAAATTTTGTTGATAGCTAAAAAAAAAACGCTAGAGTAGTAAAACGATATTTTTATTGATTTAATCCAGTGTTTTTTCTTTAAACAATTCCAGGAGTAAATGCAAAAACAAATTTTAAAAATCTCTTCGCTACTATTTTTTTATGACTTTATAAAATTTGCTAAAAATTGCTATTTTGACCCCTTTTTTCTCCTTTTCATACAAAAAGTGGATTTTTAGCTATTTTCAAAAAATCAAAAAAAAAAATACTACATAAAAAATAATACAATCGCGATCGAATCATTGTGAAATGATGAATGATGATGAAATTTCCAGATATTTTTAAAAAGCTAAAAATATTTTTGAAGTAGCTAAAATTCCCGCTACCCGCTGTTTTACAACTTACCCCACATTTGTCAGTTGCGACCAGCGTTGCCAAAATTAGTCCGTTAAAAAATAGCCAGATTTGAATAGTCAAATTTTAAAGAAATAAAAATTATGCTACTGCTTTTTTTAGCAAACCTTTATTTTATTTCTGAATTAGAATGGAAAGAAGGTAGAAATAAAATAACAGAATGCTAAAAAACAGTACCATATTTTTATATTATTTTTTCAAAATTTTCTTATCATCCGCAAATCTGTCCGCAAAAAGGACAAATTGGCAACAGTGGTTGCGACCCACTAAATCTGTCGGGAAAATAGCTAAATTGGCAACACTGATGTGCGTTTTGATGTGTCAAAATAATTACTTGGCTAACTGTGTATAATAATCAGCAAGATACGAAAACATTTAGGCAATTTATCCAAGCTGTTTGTGGTTGGTTGTTAAGGTGGCGTGTTTGGTTGGCTTGGTTGTCCAATAAGTATTCGCGAGGTCTGTCTGATAAGAAAGTAGTGAAAGGAGCGTTCAACTAGTAGCTAGTGAGAACTTTGGCAATGCGGCATTATCATTCATCATTATCAATAAGCCCACGCTGCCCAGAACAAGCGTGTCTTGCCGAGCAAGTCTATTTCCGAGCACGCTGCTGAGGTAATTCACAGTGGGTGGCTGGGTGGCAAACCTAATTGGATTTGCTTGCAATATTATTGTTGTTGTAGTTGTTGCGATTCTTATTGGTTTTTCACTGTTAGAGCCCTCTTCTTCTCTTTTTCTCCCTCTCTCTCTCTCTCTCGCTTGGCTCTCTTCTGCCACCTGCTTGTGCGTCAGAGAATAACAAAAACACAGCAACACAGAGAAACATACACGTACATATGTATGTGTGTATGTATGCAGTATAAATTTTGTTGTATGCGTATACATAAATTTTGCTTGGTTTTGCGCTTCAATTATGGCCCATTTTGGAGTAGAAACCAATGAATTTAGCCATTAAATTATGACCACACACAGCTGGAGTTGCATTTTGGGCTAATTGGAGTGGGAAACAAACTTACATGATCTGAGGAATCAGCTGCACTGCTCGCGGCAGCAGCGGCAGCAGCTTCTTCTTCGGCCGCCTCGTTGTCTGCCTTTCTGCGTCGCACTTCGGCCATGCTTTTGCTTTGCACAAATCACGAAACTAATTTAAATATTAAGTTTTTTCAAATTACAGCTTTAGCGCAGTTGTCGTGCTGCACAAACAAGCACTTAAAAATTAAAACGTTCGTTTTCGCTTCAACACAACACACACACAGACACGAGCTACAACTACATCCAATTAGGGTTGTTGATATAATATCAAAATATCGATATATCGATATTGTTTTTTTGGTGATGATATATTTTTGGGCGATATTGGATGATCCAAGCGAAAAGTGTGACCATGTTTGACACAGTCGAATTTGTTTGACGAACGTGTTCGCTTCGACGAAATTTTCGTCGTTGGTGGTAGTGTTCGTGTCCAAATTTCGTGTTGTACGTTTTGTTCGTAAAAAATAGAACTGATTCTATCTTGCCTGTGCTCGAATGTTGGCGCAAACATCATTTGTCAAAAGTTTTCGTAGCGTAAACCAAATCGTAAAATGTCGAAGCAATTTTTGCTGGAGTTTAATTACTGCCTGCAAAATGAGCCAGCACTGTGGTATGCAAAAAGCGAGGTATATAAAAACAAAAATATGCGAAACAAGTCTTTTTTTCTCTAAATAAATATGTATAGCCATCAAGGCAATGATTGTATTGTTATCCGATGACATGTTTATTCTCTGAAAATGTTCTACAAATGATGATTGCAAGCAATGTTTGAAATAGTTAGTGGGCAAATGTAATTCTTGTTCGACGAACAGTTCGTCAAACAAATTCGACGGTGGATGGCCTGCTTAAAGCTGGGTACTGACGACTAGAGGTGAAGAACTATCGATGGCACTATCGATGGTCAAGCACTGTCGGGCCACCATCGATGCAGACCTGCACTATCGATAGTGGGCGATAGCTTATTAATGACACTTAACGCGTCACAGGAAGGCGCGCGTTTGGCATCTGCAGCGCTTCGGAAACATTTAAGTTTTGCTTTTAATAATTATATATTTTTATGACCTGGACAAGTTCCTTACTATAGTGGAAAAAGGTAAAGAAGAACGTAACGGAACTGAACCAACTCCGAGCGGTATACAATAGCTAATAGCGAAACATTATTATTGAAAACGAATTTTATTTATTTTTATATTTATAATACTTAAATTAATACCAATTTTAAATTTTTATTTGAATTTTATATACAAATTTATAGTTTTTGGAATCTAAAATACACATATGTTCAAATTAACACACTATCGATAGCTATCGTTGGTTTGTAGTTCTCTACCTCTACTAGTGTTGGTCGATAAGAATGTGTAATCGATATTAATTTTACGCTTTCCAGCACTGCTTTGCATATATACATCTGTATGTATGTATGTGTGTGATTGCCGGCGTCATTTGCAAATTTTGCATTGCTTTTGTTAATTGGAAAGAATCAAATAAAACTTAAATTATGGCAGCGGCAATTGACGGCGTTTTCCCCGCAACATTGCAAGAATTGGTTAAGAAGTCGAAAGTTTTGGTTGTAGGCGCTGGCGGCATCGGCTGTGAAGTGCTCAAAAATCTTGTGCTCAGCGGTTTTACGGACATTGAAATTGTGAGTGGGAATGACAATTTTTAATATTTATTTACTCATGCTTTAATATATGTATGTTGGTTTTTATTTAGATCGATTTGGATACCATTGACCTGAGCAATCTGAATCGCCAGTTTCTGTTCCATCGCGAGCATGTGGGCAAGTCAAAAGCTCGCGTCGCACGTGAAAGTGCTTTAAGCTTTAATCCTGATGCAAATATAACTGCACATCATGACAGTGTGACATCGTATGTATTGGTGTATCGGTGTATGCAGCATGGTAGAATAACTAACAAGGTGACCAATGGCCGCGACTGTGTTTAATGAGAACGTCACCTTGCTAAGAATTTCACCATGATCGGATCTGTTGTCTGAATTCGGTGTATGGAGCATGGTAAAATAACTAACAAGGTGACTCATGGCCGAGACTGTGTTCAATGAAAACGTCACCTTGCTAAGAATTTCACCATGATCGGATCTGTTGTCTGAATTCGGTGTATGGAGCATGGTAGAATAACTAACAAGGTGTCTAATGGCCGATACTGTGTTCAATGAAAACGTCACCTTGCTAAGAATTTCACCATGATCTGAATTCGTTATTGTCTGAATTCGTTAAGCTAACATTATTTTCGTACTTATTTTTCAGCACTGACTATGGAGTGAATTTTTTCAAGAAATTCCATGTTGTGCTGAGCGCGCTGGACAATCGAGCTGCTCGCAACCATGTGAATCGCATGTGTCTGAATGCAGATGTGCCTCTGATTGAGAGCGGCACCTCCGGCTACAATGGCCAGGTGGAGTTGATCAAGCGCGGCTTGACCCAATGCTACGAATGCACACCGAAGGAGAAGCAGCGCAGCTTCCCTGGCTGCACCATCAGAAACACGCCCTCCGAGCCCATTCATTGCATTGTGTGGGCCAAGCATCTGTTTAAGTGAGTACCACCTTGAATAATTTCAATAGCAATATCTACAGTGAACCACAAATGTCTTCATACAGCATAAATTTGTAAAATTTGCGTATAATAAGGATGTTTTGATGCGGGTTTCTTATATTAATCTTTTATTCACTTAAATCCCGTTCTACTGATACCAAAATTTCTTTAACTCATTAAGTACCCATCAAAAATTTTTAATTTTAAAAAAAGTCAAATTTTCAACTTTTTCATCAAACAATTCTAAGAGTGACTGCAAAAAATTTTTGAATTTTAAAAAAAGTCAAATTTTCAACTTTTTCATCAAACAATTCTAAGAGTGACTGCAAAAAAATTTTTTCAAAAATATTTTTGCTAGTATTTTTTATAATTTTTTCAAAATCCTAAAAATGACGATTTTAACCCCTTTTTCCAACTTTTCACACAAAAAATGGCTTTTTTGCAGCTTTCAAAAAATTATAAAAAATAATGGCAAAAATATTTTTGAAAAAAATTTTTGGCAGTCACTCTTAGAATAGTTTGAAGAATTTTTCTGCATCAAAAGATTTTTTGGACAAAAATATAGGAAAAAAGTTGAAAAATTGACTTTTTTTTTTTAAATTCAAAATTTTCGTTGGGTACTTAATGGGTTAAAAAAATTTTGGTATCATTAGAACGTGATTTAAGTGAATAAAAGATGTATATAAGAAACCCGCATTAAAACATCTTTATTATACGCAAATTTGACAAATTTATGCTGTATGAAGACATTTGTGGTTCACTGTAGAGATGGGCACGGGCCTCCTTCTTAAGGCCCGGCCCGGGCCCGAAATAAATCTTTCTGGCCCGGTCCAGGCCCGGCCCGGCCAAATTTTCAAAAGGCCCGGCCCGGCCCGAGCCCGGTCAAATTTCAAGAGGCCCGGCCCGATTCAGCTATATACATTTTTTTTAAATTATTTTTTTTTATTCAGAATTTTTTAATGTCAAAAAAAGTGATTTTTTTTATTTATTAAAATCTAACAATTAATCTTAATATTTCAACAAAATTAATATTTACACAATTTTATGTACAAAATATTTGTATTAATCGATATGAAAAATTGACTTTTCGGGCCTACCGGGCTTCGGGCTTTTTGCTTAGGCCCGGGTCCGTTCGAAAAAAGCCCGTTTTCGATTTTCATGCACGAAGCCCGGTGATATTTTGAAGAGGCCCGCGGGACACGAAGCCCGGCCCGGCCCGTGCCCATCTCTAGTTCACTGTATATCAATTAATGCATATCGATAACAATTCTAATTGCAGTCAACTATTCGGTGAATCCGTTGAGGATGAAGATATTTCGCCCGATGCTGCTGATCCGGAGGCAGCTGAAGCTAAGGCAGACGGTGCCGGTGATGCTGCTGCTGCTGCAGATGAGAATAAGGAAAGCGCAGCCGACTCCAAGTCCGAGTCCGAGTCCAATGGCAATGTGGTGCGCATCAATACGCGCCAATGGGCCAAGGATTGTGCCTACGATGCTGGCAAACTGTTCAACAAGTTCTTCAGCGAGGACATTAACTACTTGCTGCGCATGTCCAATCTCTGGAAGTCACGCAAGGCACCCGTGCCCGTGCAATGGGAGGCACTGTTGCCCGCTGGCGCCAACGCGGCTGAAGGACTCGAGTTGGCGCGCCAACATCATCGGGTCTGGACGTTGGAGGAGTGTGCTCACGTCTTTGCCAATGCACTGCAGGAGTTGAGCGCTGCCTTTCTGAAGCTGGAAGGCGATGATACCTTGGTCTGGGACAAGGATGAGCGGGCAGCGATGGACTTTGTCGCCGCCTGTGCCAATGTGCGCTCCCACATCTTTGAGATTGAGCGCAAGTCGCGCTTCGAGATCAAATCCATGGCTGGCAACATAATCCCGGCGATTGCGACCACAAATGCCATCACCGCGGGGATTAGCGTAATGCGCGCCTTCAGTGTGCTGCAGTCCAAGTGGGAGCAGTGCAAGGCCGTCTATGCCCGACTCCGGCTCAATGGGCGCCAGCAGTTTCTGGTCGCCGACGCCTTCTTTCCGGCGCCCAATCCCAATTGTTATGTGTGTGCCAGCGATCCAGCGATCACATTACGCATCGATACCAAGCGCATCCAAGTCAAGGCATTCCGCGATGAGGTGCTCATCAAGGCACTGAACATGGTCAATCCGGATGTGACGGTGGAGGCCACCGGCTCCATTGTCATCTCATCGGAGGAGGGTGAAACCGAGTGCAATGAACAGAAGCTGCTGTGCGACATGAACATCGTGGATGGGATCATTCTCAAGTGCGATGACTTCTTCCAGAGCTATGAGCTGAGCATCATCATCTCGCACTTTGATGCCGAGCGCGACGATGTCCTGTTTGAGGTCGTCGCTGACAAGAGTCAGTTGCAGCCGAAGCAGCAGGAGGAGGACAAAGAGGAGGAGGACAAAGAGGAGCCCAGTTCCCGGAAGCGTGCGGCCAACGGCAAAGATGCAACTGATGATGGTCCCTCGACTTCCAAACGCAGTCGACCCACTGAAATCGAAGACGACGACGACGACGATGATTGTCTTGTTGTGGAGGAGGAGGCGGAGGAGTCGGAGGAGCAGGATCAAGTTGATCAGATTGTCAGCTCCACAACCGATAAACTGACTGTGACGAGTCCGCCGAAAACAGCAGCAGCCAAACGGAAACCCAGCAAAGAATCTAAAAATGAAGATATTACCGAAATACTCGATTCATCAGAAGAAGAAGAGGCAGAAATGGGTCCTACTAAAAGTAAACGCACAAAACTCGATGAGCCACAATCGTTGGCCGATAACGCAGTTGAAGTAATCAGCATCGATTAATTTGTCATTTCTCAATCATTCTTTACATGCATAATTCTCAAATGAAATAAACACTTGAATTTATAATATATATTATCTAAGTTCTTGGAGAATAAAGTTCACTTATTAATATACTCACATATTTTTAAATACTTGATTAAATTATAAAACTCAAATGGAGTTTTCGATATATATCGTTTGAAATGTAGCGTTTGCTAAATGCAGTCGCAGTGGGAACCAGTGATGCCAAATCAGCTTTTTTTCGGATAGATTTGTCTGGTTTTTAACTGTTTCAGCCGGGAAAAATCTCAAACAGCTTCTATCTGAAAATCTGGCTTTTTTTAAGATTCAATTAAATTGAATACAAAAAGGATTCTATACTGCCAATTTTAGAACTTTTTGAAAATGGAACCGATATAAAAGCGAAAACACTTTCCCAGTACATCAAAATTCACCTCTTAAAATGGGAGAATGTTGAAAATACGTAAAAAATTTTGGTTCGAAGCAAACAAACATCGAGACTCTGCAGGCAGCAACCCTTTTTCAGAAGAGGTCACTTTCACTCTCTCTTTTATTTTTGCCTTGGTCAAACGCTGAAGTAGAGAGGGTTTTTAGCCAATAGATATATTATACAATTTTTCAATTATATGAATATACATATATATTTTTTTTTCTGCAGATTCGGATTGCGTCGACACAAATCGTGTTGCCGTTCGTACGTCTTGTCCGAAAAATACCTTATGGCGACGTACAGTGAAAACAAAGAAAGTGAAGACGAAAAAATCATTGAAGAGGCCCTAAAACTATTAAATTAAATAAAAAAGTAATAAAACAAATTTGGCCTATTTTCCTGTCTTGTTTTTTAGTTTTTCAGCATTTTTTCCCTTTTTTTTTTGGTCGTTTTGTCTTTTTTTTCAGAAAATGTTTGGCATCACTGAAATGCAGTCGCAGTGGGAACTTGGTATTAAATTCTGCCAGTGGAAAACAATCAAATGTCTGGCAGTATCACGAACTGTCATTTTTGTTTAATCTGGCAACGCTAAGCACGTTTGTGTAATTATTTAGTAAAATATAAATTAAATCGTTGACGTTCTGATCAGGAGATGTCTTTGGCAAGCAAACTACTGCAATCCGGCGCACGGATGTGGAATGGAATTGGTGCATCGCGTAGCTTCCACGGTCTAATTCGTCCCACAATCGCAGGAACAAGCCAAACAACGGGTCACAACATGTCAATGGGCCAACAGTTGGCGCCGGCAACAAATACTCAGCCAGGCTCATTGCTGGCGCCTTTAAGTGCACTCGTTCAGCAGGTGGCTGGATTCAAGGTGAAGGGTCGTCTGAAGCGTCGCTGCAGCGATTGCTACGTTGTGGTGCGCCAGGAGCGCGGTTATGTCATCTGTCCGACGCATCCGCGCCACAAGCAAATGTCCATGAAGAAACGTGACTACAAGTCCTGGATCCTCACGCACGCCACTCAGTCCAAGGAAAGGGGCTTTTAGTGCAAATTGTATTTTGAATATTACTAATAAATGTATGTTATTTACAAATACAATAAGATTGGTTTGGTGCAGTGTTGCCAATTTAGCTATTTTCCCGACAGATTTAGTGGGTTGCAACCAGCGTTGCCAGAATTAGTCCGTTAAAAAAAGCCAGATTTGAATAGTCAAATCTTAAAGAAATAATAAAAATTATGGTACTACTTTTTTAAGCAAACTATTATTTTATTTCTGAATTAGAATGGAAAGAAGATAGAAATAAAATAACAGAATGCTAAAAAACAGTACCATATTTTTATATACAGGCCTGTTCCGAATTTCACTTTCGATAAGATTTGGCGGAATTGAATTTCTTTAAACTGCCCTAATACCATTTCGGCGATATTCAGCGGATTGATATCACTTTGAGTTAATGAGTTTAAGTCCGAAAAAGCGAAAAACGATCATTTTCAAACACTTAGTCTAAATTCAAAGTGAATAAATGCATATCACTAAATGCTAAAAAGTAAAAAGTGAAAACCGGAACAGGCCTGATAATTTCTTCAAAATTTGCTTATTTGACGGGATTTGACGGGAAAAAAGCGACTCTGGCAGCAGTGGTTGCAACTGGCAAATGCGGGATAAGTTGTAAAACAGCGGGTAGCGGGAATTTTAGCTATTTCAAAAATAATTTTAGCTTTTTGAAAACGTCTGGTAATTTTATGTATTTTTATGCTTTACGATGCCACACTTAAATACTTTGTAGTATTTTTTCCATTTGAATGGCACAAAAACATGAATAAGCCAAAAGAGCATTCAATTCTATCGTTTTTAGCTATGAAATCAATTGAATCGAGCTTTATGCCATCACTAACGGGGTATTTATGAATCGATCGCGATTGTAATGTGTAAATGCCTAAAATATATACAGTGGTCCACTAATGTCTAATTTAAAAAAAAAACAAAAAAACAAAAACACTGGATTTAATCAAAAAAAATTTCGTTTCACTACTTTAGTTTTTTTTTTTAGCTATAAACAAATTTTTTAAGCTATTTTCAGCTTTTTCCAAAGGCTATTTTGGCTTTTTCATGTCCCGAAGTGTTGGCAGCACTGGTTTGATGCTTAACAAGCAAAAGGGAAGCAGCAGGCGACTAGTTATAATTTAAGCAAAGATCATTTTGTTTAAGTTGTTAAAACAGCAAGCGACCGCACTACTGTTGAAAATTCATAAATTACTTTTTAGTTGAAGAACAGCGTTTTATTGTAGTCAAGGTAAGTCAAGGTATATTTACTATTAGGTAACGTTGTCACCACAGCTGCTCTTTTTCGGGATACAAACATTTGACAGTATGCCTGCAAACGTTGTCGAAAGAGGTTGTGTATCAATTAGGGTGTTCACAATATGCAAACAAAAAACAGCCCACTGTGGTTATGTGCAACGCTTTCCACAAAAAGCGCTGTTCTTGTAGCAAGCTTGCAACGTTTTCAATCTGCAACGCTGCTAGGGCAAAGTGAACACCCTAATTGTGTGTATTGTGTAAAAAACATTTTCCTTTCTGTGAGCTGAAACAATAACAAACAAAGAGTGCAGAACGTAAAACGTTCGCAAATGATTGTATCCTCACCACATCGGACGACGTCACCTTTATAGTAAATACACCTTGGTTGCAGTTTTGAGCACCTTCCAGCACTGTTAAACCAAAAACAGCTTCGTGGCACTTTCCAGCACTGCTTGCACAGCTGACTTTTTGTTTATCTACAATATTTGTTGGCCACAATTGATGTGCAGTCAATTATCTGCTGGGCTTGAGTATAGTTATCAAAAATACACCTTACGTGTCTGATTGTGGCCAGTGCAAATCAACAACAACAACAACAGCAACAAATCGGGCTGTGGCAATGACGTCCCATTTCATGAGCGTGCTGCGCCAGGCCTTCAAGACCTTCGACCGCGCCAATCTGGCCAGCTTCAATGCGAATCTGCAGCATCTGCGGCAGCTGACCGATCAGCTAACCTATCGGGATCTGCACATCAAGGAGGAGCTGTTTCGCGACTACGTCGACGTGGACGATGGCAATGGCGTCGTTCCCCCGCCGGCGCCCTGCACCTACATGCACATCTTCGAGGACGAACGCTTCTCGATGAGTCTGTTCATTGTGCGCGGTTCCAATGCGATTCCATTGCACGATCATCCCATGATGTACGGCCTGCTGCGCTGCCTTTGGGGCAAACTGCACGTGCAAAGCTATTCACAGCTGTTGGCCCCGGACGAGCCCTTGACCTACGACACGAATCCCACGCTGGTCCAGGTCATCGCGGAGGAGCCGTGCTTGGTCACAGCGGAGACAGCGAGTGCGTTGTTGACGCCACGCAAGCGCAACTATCATCAGATCACACAGGCGGGAAATGCGAGCGGAGGAATTGCCGCCTTCTTTGATATACTCAGTCCACCCTACGATGCCAATATACCGATCTTTGGGCCACGCCGTTGCCGTTTCTATCTGCCCAAGACCAAGTCCCCATGCCCATCCGTCGGTGAGCAACTGGAGCTGCAGTGCATTCCATCGCCAGCCAGCTATTATTGTGATTTGGCCGACACGCCCGATTCCGTGCTGCAATGCGGCTTCATCTGCGCCGCCGAAGCATTTGCCGCCAATGTGACCGACGTGAAATGAAGCATCATTTAAATCAGATATATATACGAGTTAGATATATACATACATATTATTATAATCTTAATTTATTTCCACTCAACATCATCACTGCATGCAGTGTGTCAAGCGTTTTCTGTGTTATTTTAATAAAAATTGCCTCTTTTTGTTGTTGTAATCAGTGTTGCCCACTCTTCGGGACATGAAAAAGCCAAAATAGCCTTAGAAAAAAGCTGAAAATAGCAAAAGCCCAATTTACACGATCGGTTTCCTACCGACACTTTTTAACCGATGGAAAATGTTGCCAAAAAAAAATGCACCAAAAAATACCAAAAAATTCAATTTTTACGTATTATGTTCGCTTCGATGACAAACCGACGCTCTAAAATTTTGAGTGTTCACACGAGACCACTGCTGCCAGAGTCGCTTTTTTTCCCGTCAAATCCCGTCAAATAAGCAAATTTTGAAGAAATTATATAAAAATATGGTACTGTTTTTTAGCATTCTGTTATTTTATTTCTACCTTTCTTTCCATTCTAATTTAGAAATAAAATAAAAGTTTGCTTAAAAAGCAGTACCATAATTTTTATTATTTCTTTAAAATTTGACCATTCAAATCTGGCTTTTTTTAACGGACTAATTCTGGCAACGCTGCACGAGACTGACGATTTATTAACGTAAAGTGTCGGTCGAAAACCGATCGTGTAAATTGGGCTTAAACAAAATTTGTTCATAGATAAAAAAAATACGCTAGAGTAGTAAAACGATATTTTTATTGATTTAATCCAGTATTTTTGGAATATTTTGATGCAAAAAAATTCTTCAAACAATTCTAGGAGTGAATGCAAAAAAAAAAATTTGAAAAATCTGTTCGCTAATATTTTTTATGACTATTTCAAATTTGCTAAAAATTTGACAAAGTAAGGGGGTATGAAGACATTAGTGGACCACTGTATATATTTTAGGCATTTACACCTTACAATCGCGATGGTATAAAGCTCGATTCAATTGATTTCATAGTTAAAAACGATAGAATTGAATGCTCTTTTGGCTTATCGATGTTTTTGTGCCATTCAAATGGAAAAAATTCTACCAAGTGTTTAAGTGTGGCATCGTAAAGCATAAAAATACATGAAGTTACCAGATATTTTTAAAAAGCTAAAAATATTTTTGTAATAGCGTAAATTCCCGCTACCCGCTGTTTTGCAATTTATCCCGCATTTGCCAGTTGCAACCCACTAAATCTGTCGGGAAAATAGCTAAATTGTCAACACTGGTTGTAATGCACAATCAATTATGTTTTCATAACAGAGTCGAGTATTTACAATTTATTATAATCAATGTGTAGTCAAGCAGATTCAGATTGTCGCTCTGCCTCTCAGGAGCAGTGATGTCATTTCCGCTTTTTTCCCGTCAGATTTGGATTTTTTTGAAGTATGTTTGCGGGAAAAATTTGAAAACAAGTCAGCGGGAATTCTAGATTTTTATAAAATTTAAACAGCTTTTTTTAATTTGTGCTTTTAATCAATTTTAAAACTGTTTTAATTGAGTTTGACGGTTGAAATGTTAAAAATGTATCTGGTAATTTTTATGATTTTTTAAAAATTGCTAAAAAGCCACTTTTTGTATGAAAAGTAGGAAAAATGGGTTAAAATGGCAATTTTCAAAAAATCATAAAAAATACTAGCAAAGAGATTTTTGAAATTTTTTTTGCAGTCACTCTTAAAAATGTTTCAAAAATTTTTCTGCATCAAAATATTTTTTCTAAATAATCGAGGAAAAATGTTAAAAAATTACTGTTTTTTTTTTAATTCAAAATTTTTACTGGGTACTTAAGGAAAGTTTTGCACCATTTAAACCGTTCCAAAAATATATTTTTACTGTGAAGAATTGACTTAAAAAGCTGTTGAAAAAGTTCACCAGCTCTATGAAGGGACAGAATAAGTGCGGTTTTAATTACCAATTACCCCCCAGCTGCCTAACCAAAGTAGTACAGCGGGACTATTATCCAAACGATGATGAAGAAAATATATTGAAGATATATTACGTAAACTCTAATTTTCGATTAATGTTAACATTTGTATATTTTAAGTGCATTTCTTTTTTTGTTATATATGAAAATAAGCAGGGATTAAAACCGAAACAAATATCGGTTTCAGTTACGGTTTCGGTTATGTTCGGATTTAGGTTTTCGGTTATCGGTGAAAATCAAATCAAATCAATCAAGAAAATCAAAAATAAAATATAAAACTAATAAAAAAATATCAGAGATCGCAAACAAGACTTATGCGTCGGAAAAAATAAAAACAATTCAATTATTCGTTGAAAATTATTTTTAACTTGTTTTTTTACAATAAAAACTGAAAATGAAACATTCTTTTAAAATTGTATTTAAAAGATACACCATAACTCTTATTTGCAATTTTTAAACAACAATCAGAAATACAACTTTTTTCAATTTTTATAATACATATATTATTTATTAAAAACCAAAATTAACCCTTATAAATGAAACGGTTACTAAACGGCTATTTCGGTTCACAGAGTTTCGGTTTTAAGGTTTCGGTCAAATAAAAATTTTTTTTTCGGTTACGGTTTGAAATTTCAATCGGTTTTTACCGGTTAAAGGTTACGGTTTCGGTTTGGGGTTTTAATCCCTGAAAATAAGTCTTTATTAATGAAAAACAAACAGCAAATTATTTTATAAAAAGCAGCTTTTTTTCTTGACCTTTTTTCCTGGGATTCCGCTTTTTTAAGCTTTTTTGTTTTCGTTGATCAAGCTTTTTATGCTCAGAAAAAAATGACATCACTGCCAAACTAATCGCAATTAATTAATCTTCAGTTTCAGTTTGATAAATGCTTTGATTTCGTCGCTTGAGTTTTTTCAGATTAGGCGGACTGGCGCAAATGGGCGCAATCTCAGCACACGCGTCCTCCTCACTGGCGTCCTGTACAATAGGAAGTGCTGCTAGGGATGCCGCTGACTGCTCATCTCTTTCAAGCGGCAGCTCAATGTCCTTATCCCTATCCAAATCGGACGCTGTCGGTGCTGGCAGCAATAGATTTAATTTTCTTTTGGTTGTCGCCAGCACAGGTTCAGGTTCCGACTGGGACTCATCTACGTTGCTGCTGGGAGTACTATCCTCTGAAGAACTGACTAACGGAGGCAACTGCTCTCCATTGGCCAGCATGGCCAGACAAAGTGGATCGTCGATGCCCAGCCGCGTACAAAATGCAACGCACTGTGGATTCAGTTGCGCATTTGGCTGCTCCACGTGCGTTTGCTTGTAATTCTGCTGCCCAACTGCATCAAATGTGGACGCAGTGCGGCAAAAGTTCCGTGGCACCTCCAGATTACCGAATTTAGCGCGAATCTGCGACAACTCCTCGTTGGTTGGTGTGAAATTGGAACGTTCCTCCATGCTGCCCGCCTTTTTGCCCGGCAGAAAGTAATTGTGATCCTTGATCGATGTCAGATGATTCGTTGTCCGCAATATCGACAGCCATTCCATGTCATATGCCAGCGTTAATTGCTCTTTCTCTGCCGTCGTCGTCGTCGGCATGTCCAGCACTTGCAGGAAGCGTCGCTTGGGCAGGCATTTGTCCAGTGCCAAGAACTTGGTAACCGTGGGTCGATCCGCCTCTGAGCTGGCCTCGTTATCCTCACTGGAGCTGGAGTCATCCGCATCCTTATCCACATCTGCATTCACTGATTTCCTGTGCTGCACGAGCGCCGCAAACTTGCAGTGCAAATGGGCGGCAAACCAATAGGTGGGCTGCACCGCTTTCAACAGCTCCTCCAGCGGACGACTGCCCAGCTGTCCGCTGCCCATGTCCTCCGCAAAATGCGGCTTAAAGCGCAGCAGCTGCGCCTTGTTGCCATACTCCTGAATGCCCCTGGGCCAGTCGTGTGACATGAAGATGTCCACTTTGCCCGACAGTTGCTGCAAGCGAAACACTTCCAGCTGTCGCACATGGTAGACGCTGCGACAGGTTTTCTCCGTGTACGGCGGAAATTCATGGTGACCGCGCAAAAAGTCGTGCCCCTTGTAGATGCCACTGATGCCAGCGATGCGTACTCCGTTGACATTGACCACGCCCGCGTAGCCCAGGTAGTAGATGTTGGGGGCGACCCAGCCACCGTAGGGCAGTTCCTGCAAATAGTTGGATGCCTCGTGATTGCCGCCAATGAAAATGGTCAGAATGGGCGCCACACGCTCGCCGCTGTAGTATCTGAAACGAGACGTAACTCGACTCTAATTAGTGTTGAACTAGCTATCTCTCTCACTCACTTGTAGAATGTGCACATGTCCATGTACTTCCTTGGCACAGCCATTGTTTGCAAGTCCGCCACATTGCGCGTCGATTGAAAGTCGCCGCAGCAGAGCAGCAAATCGATCTTGATGTTGCGCTCCTTTTCGATGCCCTCTATGGTATCGTAAATGCGCTCCAGTTCGCCATGGGCGCATCCTTCAATGGCAATTTTCATAATTTGTGCTGTTTGAATTCAATTTTTATTGAATCTGCGCTTGTAAACAAATGCGGCCATTAGAGGTGGAGAAAAAACATCGATGTTGTCGATGCTTGCAAAACATCGGAACTAGAGGTGGAGAACTATCGATAGTCGGCACCATCGATAGTCAGCGATATTATTTTTCAAACCATCGATAACTATCGATAGTTTTCAATAGTGTGTTAAATCACTAAGCAAATAACCTATAGAGAACCCATCCTTTACAACTAAAATGTCACAGAAAAAATGCTTGCGAAGCGTCCACCGCGAAGTGTTACCGATCTGGCAATATTGTTCGAGTGGAATTTATAAAAATTAAGCAGAGCTCGCAAATAACTGTTGACCGTTTTTCCCTTTGCGATCTACTCACGAAAATAACCGAAAAAAACATGTACGCTTGCTTTCTCTCTGAGAAGAAAAATTCGATTCTCTTACATTTTGTTTTCGGTTGAGTAGGCTGAGTTAAACTATTCTAGTAACTCTCTTTCAATAACAATTTGTAGAGAGTGATTCGATTGAGCTTTCACATATTGACACTCAGCAGAGGAGAGAAAAAATGAATTACTCAGCGCAAACGGTTGTTTTGTTTTATTTTCTTCACTTTGCCTTGTTTACAATGTGGCCCTCTCGTTTCCATAAAACTCCTGAAAAATATCTGACCTGCAAAATATTTTAATAATTTGTAAATACATAATTTCTCAATACTTCAATTATCTGTACATATATATTTATTTATTTATTCTGCATTTAACTCAACAACGGCCCATATTTCCTTTATTACCGAACGCACTTAAATCAGAAAGACAAGTGACAAGACGACAAACGCTTAGACGCATACAAACGCAAACGAGATTTATTTTCTTCGCTCACATCAAAACGGTCAGGGAATAACCAGTGCAAAAGGGGAACAAATAAAAAGATTGTTCGCTGAGCGAATACCGGCTCGTTCAAAATACTATGTGAACGGTTCATCTCTGACTCTTTGCTCAAAAAGTCAGTAAATGAGAGTTATTTTTGAACAGTTTGAAACGGTCAACAGTTATTTGCGAGCTCTGAAATTAAGGGTGTTGTTTTGAATAAAATAATGTGAGTTAAGAGTTTTAAGGGTAGAGGGTATTTCATTTTTCACATGTTTTAGTTTCGCAAGCAACGGCCCCAAAAATAAAATCGCTTCTCTTATAAATTCCACTATAACAATATTGCCAGATCGATAACACTTCGCGGTGGACGCTTCGCAAGCATTTTTTCTGTGACATTTTAGTTGTATAGGATGGGTTCTCTATAGGTTATTTGCTTAGTGGTTAAATTGAGTATTAATGTATTTTCAATTCCAAAAACTATAAATTTTTATATAAAATTCCAATAAAAATTTGAAATTGTCATTAAGTTAGGTATTATAAATATAAAAATAAATAAAATTCGCTATCAATAATAATGTTTCGCTATTAGCTATTATAAAATCCAAAGTTCGACGATCTAAATCTTTTTGTCCAGCCTACCGTTATGTTCTTTTTTAACCTTTTCGACTGTGGTAAGGAACTTGTCCATGTAATAAAAATATATAATTATTTAAAACAAAACTTAAATGATTCGGAAGCTCTGGATGTGCCAAATGCGAGCCTTCCTGTGATGCGTTGAGCGTCATAAAAAACTATCGCCCACTATCGATAGTGCAGGTCTGCCATCGATGGCGGCTTGATAGTGCTTGACCATCGAAAGTGCCGATAGTGCCATCGATAGTTCTCCACCTCTTATCGGAACCATCGGTGTTTGGTTGGCCACTATCGAATGTTTTTATATACAACAAAATATAAACCATCCTCCTTATAATGATAGTATTGGAAAGAAAGAACTCAAAAATATAAGAAATATGTTCAATACAATCCCTTTTACAGATGAGATTTACAGTTTTAAAAGCCGAGTCCAAAATATTTTGTGTTCATCGGGAAGTTGTCCACCTCTAATAAAAAATGCATTAAGAGACAAACGTGGCAACCTTGGACTTCGCTAGGATGTATTTCGATACGGCGATATCGATATTATATCAATCTTGATTTCCGATACTTAAGCATAAAATATCGCTTAAGGAGAGCGCGCCAAAATTTAAACTGACACAACAATTGGCGGGCAAATTTGAATAAGAAAACTCTTGACTTATAAAATAAAAGGCTGTTGAATTCAAACGTTAAAAATGTTTTTATTTTTCAAAAATATCGCTCCATCTAGTACATTATATGCGTGAGTTTGTGTGTGTGTAAAGACAATGTATGTGAAATGCTCTGCGTTAAATTCTCCTCATTCTCTGACCATTTGACATTGGAGTGGGTCTGATCGTTCTGATCGTTGCTAAGCTAGCTGGGCACTGTCTCATTCCATGAGGCGACTTCCAAGTAGGTTTCTTTTGCTTACAATGATGATATACAATCGACTTTC
The DNA here is from genome assembly GCA_037043495.1 of Drosophila recens. Lineage (NCBI taxonomy): Eukaryota > Metazoa > Arthropoda > Insecta > Diptera > Drosophilidae > Drosophila > Drosophila recens. Next base: position 31,561 of record JBAMBJ010002791.1, on the reverse strand, counting down.
AACTTAAGTTATCATAATTTAGTTGGCATGGACTTGCCAAAGTAGAAGTTTAATTTATAAATCTAAATAAATATATGTATAAAGCGATGATTTCACCCACCAACCATCATATCAATTTTCAGCCATATCATATCAATTGCAAGCCATTTTAGTTGTTTGTTTACGTTTCGTTTTCGGTTTCGGTTTGGAAAGAATAGTATGAGAAACGATAAAGTCAGAAATCTCGTACTCGTAGCCAATTAGGATCCAAACTTAAAGGATGTCGGCACAGTTGTTTGGGGGAAGGCGAATCCGCCCTGCTTCTCAATCAGTTTCGATTCCTTGGCCGCTTTACGCTGATCTGCTGTCACGACCACTTCTTGGAGCGCTTTGGCCTGTTCGGGCGTCAGGTTCGAGGTCAGTAGCGAATACCAGGGCTGTTCTTGAGTTGAAATTCCTAAAGAAATGAATAGAAAATAAAATGAAATGTCAGCAACAATAACAATTGGTGAAAGACAAATCAATTATGTACAGTTTGTCAAGAAACACTTTACACACCCTTAAAAATGTAATATTTTGACTTTAAATAAGAAAATAATAGCATATTATATGTATTTAGAAAGGTCGTTTAAATTCCGATTGAATAACTTAAAACTTTCCTTAACCCATTAAGTACCCTTCGAAAATTTCGAACTTATGTAAAAGTCACTTTTCAAAACTTTTTTCCTCGATTATTTACAAAAAATATTTTGATGCAAAAAAATTCTTGGAACAATTCTAAGAGTAACTGCAAAGAAAATTTTCAAAAATATTTTTGCTAGTATTTTTGATAATATTTCGAAAATCCTAAAAATTACAATTTTTACCCAATTTTCCTCATTTTCATGCAAAAAGTGCCTTTTTTGCAGTTTTCAAAAAATTTTAAAAAATAGTAGCAAAAATATTTTTGAAAATTTTTTTTTGCAATTACTCTTAGAATTGTTCCAAGAATTTTTTGCATCAAAATATTTTTTGTGAAAAATCGAGGAAAAAGTTGAAAAAGTAGACTTTTGCAAAAATTCAAAATATTCCATGGGTTCACATTGGGTTAAGGAAATTTTGCATCATTCGAACGAAAATTAAATGACATTTCCAAATATTATAATAAGCTATTATTTTCTTATTTAAAGTCAAAATATATTCAACAATATTCTTGACAAACTGTATGTATATATTTACCAGTAATAACTTCCTTAAACGTCCAGTATTCATCGACAGCGGTCTCGTTCTCCTCGTCGTCAATGGGCGTGGTGAATGTCTCGAGACCCGTTTCATTTAAATCACCAACCGACTCCTCCGCCTCATCATCCGAGTCCTCGTCGTCATCCTTCAGTTCAGCCTTCACTTCGAAGCCAGCTGAAGCGCCTTTCGTTTTGGCAAAGTCGGCCAGCTTATCCAAATAGTTGGGTGCCATTTCGTCCATTTCATCCTCATCGCTCGATAGCGCCTCTGCAGAGAAATGCAATTTATGTTTATATAAATCCGAAATTCATTTGTTTTTTAGATTTGGATTTGGGACGAACCTTCGCAATCGTCGCCGCCCTCCTCCTCTTCTTCCTCCTCCTCCTCCTGTGCACGGGATTCGTAGGCACGCTTGAGGCCATCGAAGAGCAATATCAGGGACGGCACAATCTTGTCCGCCACCTCGCTCAGCACCTGCGGCTTGGCATTGCCCAAAGAGATGAGTGTACACAGACCAAGTACACACAGTTTGCGATCGTGAATGCTAAATATAAATATGAATAAACATAAATAAATAAAAGGTATTTGAATTGAATTACCCCAGGAAACAGTCCGTGTCGTGCAGCCATTGTTTGATGAAATGCGAGATAATTGGCTCATTGGTCGGCTGCGACATCTTGTCCAGAATGGAGAGCAGCAGCTGGGGATTGTAATACAGTGCGGCGATGACCACCTGCAAGCACATGGTGCGCAGCTCCGAGGACTGCACCTCGCGTGTCAAACGCGACAGCGCCAGCTCCACAAACATGTGGATGACCGAATCGATTTGGCCCTTGCACTGCAGTATGATGACCTCCATCAATTTGGCGGCGTGACACTCGGGATCCTCGCCAGGATTGCTGGTCAGCATCTGTTTAAACAAAGAGAACAGTTTTAAAATAAGGTTTTAAAATAAATACCCTGTGTTCAAGCACTTGGATACCCACTAGGGTATTTGCATAGCCGATTTGAAAAAAAGCGAGCGGTACTCGACTGTCGGAGACCCCGTACTTATTATAAAGATATCTCAAACAACAAACAAAGACTTGATTTTCAACTGATTGTTCCTATGGCAGCTATATGATATAGTAATCCGATTTCAATCAAATTTGGTCAGTATGTATGGGACTATCTTTTATGCATATTCTGTCAGTTTGGTTAAAATATCTCAAACAGCAAAAAAGTTTTCCATACTAAGACTTGATTTTCAACTGATTGTTCCTATGAGAGCTATATGATATAGTAGTTCGATTCCAACCAAATTTGGTCAGTGCGTATGGGACCATCGCATATGCATATTCTGTCAGTTTAATTCAGATATCTCAAATAACAAAAAAGATTTTCATACTAAGACTTGATTTTCAACTGATCGTTCCTATGGCAGCTATATGATATAGTAATCCGATTTCAATCAAATTTGGTCAGTATGTATGGGACCATCTTTTATCCATATTCTGTCAGTTTTTTTGAAATATCTCAAACAGCAAACAAGTTTTCCATACTAAGACTTGATTTTCAACTGATCGTTCCTATGGGAGCTATATGATATAGTGGTCCGATCCAAAATCTAAAACAAACTCGATCTGCTTGCAATATAGACGAACCTACATACCAAGTTTGGAGTCTCTAGCTCTTATAGTCTCTGAGATCTAGGCGCTCTTACAGACGGACAGACGTACTTTGCTTTTTTAAAGTACGGGGTCTAAAAAAAGAGGGTAACTTACAGTTTTGCACATGTCCAGTATGGCCAGTAGTCGGTTTGGATTGGAGAGGAAGGCTGGTGTGTCGACGGTCACATAGTTATGCAGAGCGGGCATAATATCAATAAAGTAATCGACGCCATCCTTTTTGAAAACCTGATAGATCAGCTCGAGCATTTGCCACATCTCGGCTGAAATGGCTTTGGACGTTAGGTCGTAGACCAGCGAAAAGGTCTCCTCATAGAAATCTATATAAAGCAGTCAACATTCCCATTCAAATCTTATGATTCTCAATCCAATTTGAACTCACCCGTAATGTTGTGCTGGAATATGTGACCCACAACATTGATGACAATCGGATGCAAATTGATTAGCACATCCGGGTGCTCCTCCATGACGCTGAGCAGCGTTTCTATCGTGTTTAGCAGTCCCATCGCCGTGATGGCCTTCTCATCGGATCCCTCCTCCGACTCCAGCACTTGACTGAATGTCGTTGCCAAGTGCTGACAGATTTCTGTGGCAACCGGCAGCAATTGTTCCGTGAATGTGCAGACAATCTTTTGCATGACATTGGTCAAGTCCTCGTTTTCGGTTTCCCGTATGATCGTCAGCAGTTCCTTGGTAATCTCTTTGATTTGCGACTGCACATATTGCGGCGCCTCATCCTGGGATGATAGGAACATTTGCAGGCCAATCGCCGCCTCCACCTTAACGGGCAGCTCCTTATCCGTGAGCAAGGCATTCGTGGTCAGTCGCATCGTTTCGGCCAGCACCTGGGGATTCTTTATCTGCACATCGCAGAAATAGTGCAGCACCCAGCAGGCGCGGGCACGCATATGTCCGGCCGGATTCTGGAATTCCGGAAACACATAAGTGGTCAGCATGGACTCGACCTGATCCCGGTACAGCGCCTTCTTCAGCAGCACATCGGCCAGCGTGCCAATCATGTGCAGTGCGCCATCCTTCTGCTTATTGTCCGCATTCGGTGAGGTAATTATCTGCATGATCGTGGCCATTGCCTTGGGCAGAATGCCCTTGCGCTTTTTGCACACGGAATGCAACAGGGATTGGGCCGCTGGCACTGGTGTCGCATAGTCCTCAAAGATATCTAAAAAGGGTACAGAGTTTAAATTGGCTCAAACAATAAATATTATTCTTAAATTGCCTACCAAACTTGAGGCGAATGTACTCATAGGGATCGCTCTCCCACAGCTCCTGATCCGAATCGGTAAATGACATGATAGGAAATAAGACATCTTGAATGACAGCCACCATGTGCGGCTTAATCAGCTTCCAAGTGTAGGCGTGGCTCACACTGAAAGTGAAAAGAACAAACAGGAAATTAGTAAATTCCAAATATTACATACAGTTTGTCAACTAATTCTTTGCACTTCCTTAAAAATGTAATATTTTGACTTTAAATATGAAAATAATAGCTTATTATATATATTTAGAAAGGTCATTTAATTTTCGTTCGCATGATGCAAAAATTTCCTTAACCCATTGAGTACCCATCGTGAATTTTGAATTTTTGCAAAAGTCTACTTTTTTTTTTAACTTTTTTCCTCGATTTTTCACAAAAAATATTTTGATGCAAAAAAATTCTTGGAACAATTCCAAGAGTAGCTGCAAAAAAAAATTTTCAAAAATATTTTTGCTAGTATTTTTTAAAATATTTTGAAAACTGCAAAAAAGGCACTTTTTGCATGAAATTGAGGAAAAATGGGTTAAAATGGTAATTTTTAGGATTTTCGAAATACAGTCGAACTTCCCTAACTCGAATCACCATTATCCACGAAAAAGTTCGAGTTAGGGAAGACTTCGAGTTAGGGAAGTAGAATTGTATGAGATTTGCCTAGTATTGCCACTCGATTTTGTTCGAGTTAGAGAGACTTCGAGTTAGGGAAGTTCGAGTTAGGGAAGTTCGACTGTATTATCAAAAATACTAGCAAAAATATTTTTGAAAATTTTCTTTTGCAGTTACTCTTGGAATTGTTCCTAGAATTTTTTTGCATCAATATATTTTTTTTGAAAAATCGTGGAAAAAAGTTTTGAAAAGTGACTTTTACATAAGTTTGAAATTTTCAAAGGGTACTTAATGGGTTAAGGAAAGTTTTGTGTCATTCAATCGGAATTTAAACGACCTTTCCAAATATATAGATTATTTTCTTATTTAAAGTCAATATATTACATTTTTAAGGGAGTGCAAAGAATTTCTTGACTAACTGTATGTATGATATTGGGAAACTTACGCGTTCTTAATATAGTTTAGGACGTCGGTTAGAACACGCGGCGAGACATAGACACGATTGCGATATTGGTCTAGAATCTTGAGGAGCACCTCCAGAACGCCAGAACTGAAGGTGGGCAGATACCATTCGGCAAATTTCTGATATTTTTCGCTAACCACACTGCTGGGACTGCCATAGCTGTTGGAATAATCAATGGAAACATTAATTATATATTATAATATTATTAAATATGGAAACCTACCGCTCAAACATGCGCACCATAATGTGCAGCGCCCACTTCTTGGTCTTCCAGTAGGGGAATTCCGTGCGCTCATCATCGTCCAGATGGGAGCAGTCGGGCACCGCACGATCCGCGATCTGGCGACAGATTTCCATCCACTGCGAGAAGATCTCTTTGGTGATGAGATCCAGCGGCAAGCTGTATTGTGTGAGTGCATAGTAGATCTTGAGTATCTGCTTCTGCAGCAACACCGATTGCTCCGACTGGTCGTTGAGCAGCGTCACCATCAGTTGATAGATCATGGGCAACAGCAGATTCATCGCCTCGTTCAGCGGCGTTCGCTCCTCGAACCGTTTGTATTCGTACGTCTTCACCAGCTGATACATGGTAACTAAAGCACCATTCCAGCCATTGACGTCCGGATTTTGCAGATAGATGCTGATGTTGTCCACCACTTGGGGCCAACGACCGGGAAAATCACTCTTGATGATATGATTGACGCTGACAGAGAGCTGAACTCTGTAAAGGGAAGACAGGGAATGAGTTTCAAAATAAATCACAAATGAAAATGAACTCACCTGATCAGCTCTGGCGCGTGTACGATGGCATCTACAATGGCGCCACGGATCATGGCGCGATCTTGCTCATGAATGGAGAACGGTATCGGTTCACCCGGCTTGGTTTCATGATCCGACCAGCTGTTGTTGATCAGATTCTTGAGATAAACAGCGCCCGCCTGCCGCACCGGCTGCTCGAGTGTCGTTTGCATTACGATCTGCAGTATGGTCGGCACAAATCCAATGATTTTGTGTATCTATTATAAGAGAAGACATGAAATATAGTATTTATTTTATTTATTTATTTAACATCTTAGTGCTATAAGTTTTAAGGAACTTATCAGGTGTGCCACAGAAATCGCTTTCGCTTGAATTTCACTTAAATTTGTATGAAATTTAAGTGTTATTCAATCGAAAGCGATTTCTGTGGCACCCCTGATAATTATTGCACTAGTCACAACGTATTACAATAGATTTAATCCTATGGATTGGTATTACAATTGTTTTCAAATAACTTGTACTCAATTTTAACAATTAGATTTTAATTTAATAATTCGAATAATTGCAGTTTTCAGTATTCTATGATTGGTATTACAATTGTTTTTAAATAAATTACTCTTAATTTTAACAGTTCGATTTTAATTGTATAATTTTAATAAATTCAATCTTTCAAATATTTTTGAATAAGATTGTTTAGGTGCATAGTTAGTTTGGTTTTAAAAAGGGTTGCGCTTCCAATTGTCTTAAGGTCATGGGGAATATTGTTCCAGTAAATTAAGGAATGAGTAAATGGCTAAAAAGAGTATTTCCGTCGGCCGATTTCTTGTTTACACAGCTGCTGCTGCCGGCATAATAATAACAGCGCGTATAAATAATGCGATTCATTGCGATTCGATTCTGTGGATAACATTTCGCGTGCCAATGCGAAGATTCGAAAGCACAAAATTATTGTATTGATAAAACAATAGCACTACATGTATTACTATACTCAGCACCTGCCAATCCGTAATCCAGAAGCCTCAACATTTAAAATTCCAAGCACAATTTCTATACATACGTATATGTGCGAGTATATACATATGTACATATATGTGTACACATTTAAATGGCATGCGTTGTTTGCCCATTAAAGAAGCCTCGTCGTAACAGTGGCAAAATAGTTTGCAATATATGCTGATAAAGTCAATTAACCGATTGAATAAGGCGGGGCATCGGGAAATCGTTAGAAGCTGACTCAGACACAGACACAGCCACATGAGTCTCGGGCACTGTGGCGCAATTTTAATTTTAATTGCAATCATATTATTATTACAATGGTGAGTGCTTTAAATAAATATTTAAGTAAAGACAAGGTAATTGTTTAATCCTCGCGGATAATTTAAAAAAAAAAGGAAAGAAAAACCTCAAAAAGAGGGCAATTTATGATGAATTTAGGTGAAATAATTTTAAGGAGGTCTCTTCTACTTTTTTTTAAATTGAATTTTAAAATTTGAATGTTAAATTCACTGTTTTCATGTTTCTTTTGTGTTTTGCACACTTGTTTTGGGCTTTTCATTGAAAAACGTTCCAATTTATTGAAAGCAACCATGAAAATCCCAAAACAACCGTGTGAAACACAAAATAAACACAAAAAAGATCATGTTGCTTTAAAATTTTAAAACTCAATAAAAAAAAAAAAATAGAAGAGACCCCCCAAAAACTGATACGTCAAAATTCATCATAAATTGCCCTCATTCTGAGGTTTTTTTTAAAAAATTATCCGCGAGGATTAAACAATTACCGAAATATTTAATTAAAGACAACATAATTTTAATTGCCTAGTTTAAGGTTTAATTTAAGCGTGAATACAATTTAAATACAGTCGAACTTCCCTAACTCGAATTTTCTCTAACTCGAACAAATTCGAGTGGCAATAGCGTTTACTGAGCAAATTTCTCCTTAACTCGAACAAAAATATTAATATAAGTCGAATATTACGGGAAAATTCCAAAAAAAAGTTTAAATTTTCTTTCGTTTCTTTTTTATGCTTTTGTTACCGGCTCGTTTGGATATGTAAAAAATGGAAAAGTAATTGTCATTTGAATCGGGAACTTCTTCTGGATACAGCAAAAGCACGATAAAAACCTATTTTTGAGAATATCGACAGGTCTTAAGCAAACTGTTGAAAATAACTAGAAAAGTTTGCAATTTGAAATATGTTTATGAATGAATAAAACTGTAGTTTCATTTAAAAAACTAAAAAAAAAAATTGTCTAACTCGAAGTCTCCCTAACTCGAACTATTTTCTGGGATAATGGTGATTCGAGTTAGGGAAGCTCGACTGTAAATCAAAATAAGAGTGAAAAAAGTAAGCATAAATTTAAAAATTCAATTGTATACTTTAATTCATCAATTATATTAAAAGAAAAGCTTTGATATTTCGTCCTGGTTGAATTTAAGGTTTAATTTAAGCGTACTCTCACGAATACCAAGTACAAAGTCAACGAGCTAAAAACTGTGAATACAATTTAAATAAATCAAAATAAGAGTGAAAAAAAGTAAGTATACATTTTAAAATTCAATTGTATACTTTAATTCATCAATTATATTCAGGCCTGTTCCGGTTTTCACTTTCGGTAAGATTTTGCGGAAGTGAATTTCTTAAACCTGCTCTTACAGTGGCGGCAGAATTAATAGGGACAAAAAAGTTCGGTTGCTTCTGTTCAATATTATTCTGATCCTTGCAAGATGAAATGCATATATACTCTTAGACTTGATACATAATCGCTATTTCTATTTAAATTTAACAAAAATTTGGTCCATATTATCATAAAAGAAGAAAAAAACATAAAAATACAAAAATTTGCGGAATTCATACTGGCAGAAAAAATAGGGACAAGGAGCATTAAGCATAAAATTTTTGTTTTTTACATATTGGTTTTAAAATTTTGTGGTAGCACTTATCATTTTGAATATTCTAGAGCATCTTGGATGCATGGAGTCCACAAGTTTGGCACAGGTTTCCTCAGGAATGCCATACCAAGCCTATTGCACCTGTTCAGAGAGCACCTGCTGATTTTTGGACATATCAGACCCTAATGCCTAAACTTATTGACGGCTTTTGATCTTCCCAGAGGTTCTCTATGGGAATTAAGTCCGTGGAATGTGCAGGTGGTTCCATGTCGCCAGTATTTTCGAGACCAATCCATTCCCTGACCAAATTCGAAGGGTGCTTTGGGTCGTTATCTTCCTGTAAAGTGGGAGTAAAGACATTTCCTCTTCAGCAAATGGCTGAATCGTAGTCCGGAGGATCTCTAGATAATATGTTGCAATAGATTTGGTCGGCAGCAGTTTCTGGTAAGCATTTATCAGACCATACCAGACCATAATCGACCGTTTTTAAGTAACCGAAATATTCAGCATAGGCTTAAACTTGCTAATACGCACCTGCTACTCGAAAATTGGAAAAATATGCTTTAGTTGGACGTAACGAAGATCAACTTCATTGGATCCGATGGAAAAAGACAGGTTAGACTACGTAAAGGAAAAGCTTTTGAGCCCAAGTACTCAGTTAAGAGTGTTAAGCACGGCGGCGGTTCGATTATGGTCTGGTATGGTCTGATAAATGCTTACCAGAACCTGCTGCCGACCAAATCTATTGCAACATATTATCTAGAGATCCTCCGGACTACGATTCAGCCATTTGCTGAAGAGGAAATGTCTTTACTCCCACTTTACAGGAAGATAACGACCCAAAGCACCCTTCGAATTTGGTCAGGGAATGGATTGGTCTCGAAAATACTGGCGACATGGAACCACCTGCACATTCCACGGACTTAATTCCCATAGAGAACCTCTGGGAAGATCAAAAGCCGTCAATAAGTTTAGGCATTAGGGTCTGATATGTCCAAAAATCAGCAGGTGCTCTCTGAACAGGTGCAATAGGCTTGGTATGGTATTCCTGAGGAAACCTGTGCCAAACTTGTGGACTCCATGCATCCAAGATGCTCTAGAATATTCAAAATGATAAGTGCTACCACAAAATTTTAAAACCAATATGTAAAAAACAAAAATTTTATGCTTAATGCTCCTTGTCCCTATTTTTTCTGCCAGTATGAATTCCGCAAATTTTTGTATTTTTATGTTTTTCTTCTTTTATGATAATATGGACCAAATTTTGTTAAATTTAAATAGAAATAGCGATTATGTATCAAGTCTAAGAGTTTATATGCATTGGATCTTGCAAGGATGAGAATAATATTGAAAAGAAGCAACCAAGTTTGTTTGTCCCTATTATTTCTGCCGCCACTGTATATCATTCCGGCGAAGTTCTCCGGATTTATTTCACTTTGAGCTGATGAGTTTAGGTCCAATAAAGGGAAAAACGAGAATTTTTAAGTACTAGGCCTAAATGAAAAGTGAATAAATGCATTTCACTAAATGCTGTAAAATGAAAAGGGAAAACCGGAACAGGCCTGATTAAAAAAAGCTTTGATATTCCGTCCTGGTTGAATTTTCATTCGACTGATAATTTTTTTTATCCCATTTCACAAATACTTTAATTTTAACATGATTAAGGAACAAAATTTCGAATTAATCCAAATAAAATATCTGGTCGAAACAGGCCATAAAATAAATGCAATTTTTTCGCATTCAAATATATTCCAGCACACGGTGCAGCACACTCACACATGCATATATGGATTTGTTGACTGCGTTTGTGTGCGAACTCCCCCTGTGCATCTCCCATCCGCAGTTGTAGTTGTAGTACTTGTTGCCTCATTGTGGCCCCGTTATGTGGCATATTAACAAAAATAAATATGTAATAATATAACCGTTGCCATTCTGTTGTTTTTGGCCAATATCAGATTACTATTGACACTGGCACACACGCCCGCACAACATCGAGATATACACACATACACATACACACACATATACTCAGCCGATAGGCGGCAGAGAGGGAGGGAGGTTAAAAGCGAACAATTAAAAAAGCACATGGTTTTGGGTCTTGCTTTGGCGCTAGCGCCACTCGATTGGAGGGCAGAATGTCGTGTCCTAGTACCAAACTGGCTACTGGCAAGGCACTTACTTGTGCTAATTGATCCTCGGCTGCTTTCCGTTGCTCGGGATTTGGATCAATCGTTGCGCGCAACAGTTCCGTCAATTTCTGTGCCTCCATTTTCATGCAAGTGGTTTGTGTCCAATTTGCCGGTTTTTGCTGTGATTGTTTTGCAAAAACAAATAACCTCCACTAAGCAACCACAATTTGCTCGATTTTAGTTGAAATCTCTATACAATATGCGCACGGGTTGATGGCAATTGCACAAAAAATATGTGCTAATAGGAAAAACGTGGAAAAAGGCTGTCACAGCCGCACACAACACCGCCGAAATTTCCGAGTCCGAACTTACTTCGGAAATATATCGATTCCTTAAGTTTGGCTAAATATCGATGCCTTAGTAATGGTGGGAAGCTTAAAAGTAAATTATTTTACGAGGGCTGTTGAAAGAACGCAAAGAAAGCATGCGAATATGCTTGCAGTTTAGTGATAATATCAAAATTATGTTCAAAGAACAAGCTTTTGAATATTTAAAATTAGAATAAAATTAATAATTTAAGTTGCTTATGAGTAGAGTTGGGCTTTTTAGTTCGATTTGCTGAATAAGTTCAATCGTTCATTTTTCAGTCGTGAACTAAATCAGTCATTTAGTTCAGTTATTCAGTTGGTCAGTTAGTCATGAACTATGTACGAGATAGTTTCTTTTCAGTTGGTCTGAACTATGAACGAGATGGTTTCTATTCAGTTGGTCATGAACGATGAAAGATGAATAGGTCATTCTGATCAGTTAGTCAGTTGTTTATGAACGATAAACGATGTAAATAGGCTACGAATGTTTCTTTTTAGTGAAATGTGAAATGTGTTTTAAGTTTTTGAATCAAATAGACGACAAATGCCAACTAGATTCCGATTTCCTCTTATTATTTTGGGTTATACTTATACCCTGGCTTTTTGAAAATGAGAAAAAGAGTAAATTGGTTTTTAATTTTGGGCTTAAGTTACCTTTCACATTGTTAAAAACTTAAAAATATATAGAATTTAAACATTGTTAAATGTAAATAAAAAATAAATTGAATCCATGTATTGTATTTCTCTTAAGAAATTAAAATTTTTTTAAAGAAATTACTGACCAACTGCGAAATGACCGATTTAGTTCATTATTGACTGAATAAGTTCTTTAGTTCATCTTAATGACCCGTTCATTTGAACTTTTTCAGAACTAAACGACACAACTCTACTTATGAGATTCAATCGTTTCGACAGTGTTGAAGAATGTTGAATTGTATCGATGCTAGCAGCAGAGATTCAATTATTTTGACAGTGCTGTAAAACGATTGAGGCAAATGCAACGCTGTTCGTGTAAGTTAGTGATGGGTAAACATTGCTCATTTAGGTGAACATGTTCACTTGTTCTTTTTTTTTAGGTGAGTCAGTTGCTCAGTTGCTCACTTGTTCAGATGGCTCACTTGCTCAGTTGCTCAGTTACTCACTTGTTCAGTAGCTCAGTGGCCAACTGCTCTAAGTCGAGGGACTCAACAAATCAAAAATTTCATATGATACGTTATACATTTCATACATTTCAATTTAAATCGGATTCATCACTTTATTATGTTTAAAAATAAAATAATGATAATATATTCCCTTTATAACAAACAACCAAATTAAAAAGTAAAATAATGAAAGTATTTCTTTCCCTTCACTTCTTTATGCTTTTCTCCAAAGTGCCGTAACAGAGCTCAGAGCGCAAAGGAAATAAAGAATAAGAACATTTGGGCGATAGTGAGCAAAGAAGAGAGCAACTGAACATGACTGAGCAACTGAGCAACTGAGCAAAAAAGAGCAATTTGGAAGGAACATGTTCACTTGCTCACTTCAGGGAGCAACTCTTTTTTGTTCACTCACTCATGAGCAACCCAACACTATCTCTTTGAATGTGTGCGAGAGGAGTGACAAAGAGCGAAGTTTTCTAAATGACACATCGTCGCTGGAGGAGGTGTGGTTGAAAATTCATAAACTTTGCTGTTTATCGAAAGAGTTGTGCATTTGAAAGTGGTGTGAAATTCAAGCTTGAAGTGTAATTTATCCCGTTCAAATACAACATCAAAGAAATCTTCAGTCAACATGGCAGGCAGGCTACCGGCATGCGTAATCGATGTGGGCACCGGGTAAGTTTGCTATGGCAGTGGAGAGGGGAGGGGAGGAGAGGAGAGGCGGAGAGCAGGCAAGCAAATCACAGGTGACTTATTTAATGTGCCCTATTATTTGTAGTTACTCGAAACTGGGTTTTGCTGGCAACAAGGAGCCTCAATTCATTATACCCTCGGCCATCGCCATTAAGGAGTCGGCACGCGTGGGCGACACGAATACGCGACGAATCACAAAGGGCATCGAGGACCTGGACTTTTTCATTGGCGACGAGGCCTTCGACGCCACCGGCTACTCCATAAAAGTGAGTAATGGTGCATTTACACTAGTTGATAAACAAGTCAACGTTGATATCAACTTTATCAATCCTAGTGTGAACAGCTGTCAACTTGATCAACTGTTGCGTTGACAGTAGATTGACAGTGCGAGAATCATCAATTGTTGCTCTCAGTGTAAACATAGTGTAAACACTTTGTGTCAACAGTTGAAGACACAATCGGCGCGTTGACAACACAAAATTAAGTTGAGCTCGTGTTCATTCTTTTGCTTTGTGTTGACAAACTTTATGTACAGATTAGACTGGCAACACTTTGCTCGCCATCCGATTTAATTAATGTTGTCTGTTTTTTTCAACTGTGCAGTCTACAAAAATCAAAAATTAATAATAAAAAGCAATTTAAAAATACATTTTAAATCACTTTCGATACATACAGTGAACCACAAATGTCTTCATACAGCATAAATTTGTCAAATTTGCGTATAATACAGATGTTTTGATGCGGGTTTCTTGTATAAATCTTTTATTCACTTAAATCCCGTTCTAATGATACCAAAATTTCTTTAACCCATTAAGTACCCATCGAAAATTTTGAATTAAAAAAAAGTAAATTTTTCAAAATTTTTCCTCGATTTTTTCCAAAAAAATTTTTGATGCAGAAACATTCTTCAAACAATTCTAAGAGTGACTGCAAAAAAAAATTTTCAAAAATATTTTTGCTATTATTTTTTATAATTTTTTAAAAATCCTAAAAATGACGATTTTAACTCCTTTTTCCTACTTTTCACACAAAAAGTGGCTTTTTTGCAGTTTTCAAAAAATTATAAAAAATACTAGCAAAAATATTTTTGAAAAATTTTTTTTTATTATCGAAAAATGCCTAGCAACGTGAATGTCAACGAATGTGGATATCAACTGGTGTAAATTACTCTCAACTTAATTATCAACGCGTTGGCATCTTGCGCGTTGCTCAACTCGAAAATAAGTTTGTCAACCCGGTTTGTTTGTCAACACTATCAACTAATGTAAACACATCAAATGCGTTGACGTTGGATATCAATTGTTGATAGCTAGAATTGACGCTGCATCAACTAGTGTAAATGCACCATAAGCAATTCGTATTAAGTTGACCACTACATTTCTGCCTTATAACAATCATTTGAATACTGACTCATTCCGTTTTTATTTTTAATTTCATAGTATCCAGTGCGTCATGGCTTGGTGGAGGACTGGGATCTGATGGAACGCTTTCTGGAGCAATGCATCTTCAAGTATTTGCGTGCGGAGCCCGAGGATCATTATTTCCTGCTAACGGAGCCGCCGCTAAACACGCCCGAGAATCGTGAATACACGGCCGAAATCATGTTCGAGACGTTCAATGTTCCGGGTCTCTACATTGCGGTGCAGGCGGTGCTGGCGTTGGCCGCCAGCTGGGCATCCAGATCCGCGGAGGAGCGCACCCTAACGGGCATTGTGGTGGACAGTGGTGACGGCGTGACGCACGTTATACCCGTGGTAAGTGCGCAACAACAATCGAGCATATCTTATCGCTGTTCGTTTTTAGACCCCGTACTTAAAAAAGTAAAGGGTCTATTGAGTTTGTCACAAAACAAAAAATGTGCGTAATAGGCAGAAGGAGGCGTGGCAGACCCCATAAAGTATATATATTCTTGATCAGCATCAACAGCCGAGTCGATATAGCCATGTCCGTCTGTCCGTCCGTCCGTCTGTCTGTCCGTCTGTAAGAGCGCCTAGATCTCAGAGACTATAAGAGCCAGAGACTCCAAACTTGGTATGTGGGTTCGTCCATATTGCAAGCAGATCGAGTTTGTTTTAGATTTTGGATCGGATCACTATATCATAAAGCTCCCATAGGAACAATCAGTTGAAAATCAAGTCTTAGTATGGAAAACTTTTTTGCTGTTTGAGATATTTCAACCAAACTGACAGAATATGTATAAAAGATGGTCCCATACATACTGACCAAATTTGATTGAAATCGGATTACTATATCATATGGCTGCCATAGGAACGATCAGTCCAAGTAAAGTCTTAGTATGAAAATCTTTTTGTTGTTTGAGATAACTGAATTAAACTGACAGATAATGCATATGGGATGGTCCCATACATACTGACCAAATTTGATTGAAATCGGATTACTATATCATATAGCTCCCATAGGAACGATCAGTCGAAAATCAAGTCTTAGTATGGAAAACTTTTTTGCTGTTTGAGATATTTCAACCAAACTGACAGAATATGCATAAAAGATGGTCCCATACATACTGACTAAATTTGATTAAAATCGGATTACTTTATCATATAGCTGCCATAGGAACGATCAGTCGAAAATCAAGTCTTGGTATGGAAAACTTTTTTGCTGTTTGAGATAACTGAATTAAACTGACAGATAATGCATATGGGATGGTCCCATACATACTGACCAAATTTGTTTGAAATCGGATTACTATATCATATAGCTCCCATAGGAACAATCAGTCCAAATAAAGTCATAGTATGAAAATCCTTTTTGTTGTTTGAGATATCTTTATAATATGTACGGGGTACGAGTACCTCTCGACTGTAGCACTAGTTTCACTAAAGGCTCATGTGTCGATATAAAAAATGTTACTTTTACTTGATATAACTCTATATATTAAGTATTTCCACAATATCAAAATAACAACAATATTCCCAACAATATGTAAACAAGAACTTTCTGTTTTGTTGACAGGCCGAAGGCTATGTGATTGGATCTTGCATCAAGCACATACCGATCGCTGGTCGCAACATCACATCCTTCATTCAGAGTTTGCTGCGTGAACGGGAGGTGGGCATACCGCCGGAACAGAGCCTCGAGACTGCCAAAGCGATCAAGGAGAAGCATTGCTACATCTGTCCAGACATTGCCAAAGAGTTCGCCAAGTACGATACGGAGCCAAGCAAATGGATACGCCAGTTTACGGGTCTGAACACCGTCACCAAGCAGCCATTCAATGTGGATGTTGGCTATGAGCGTTTCCTCGGACCCGAGATCTTCTTTCATCCGGAATTTTCCAACCCAGACTTTACCATACCGCTATCAGAGATTGTCGACAATGTTATACAGAACTGTCCAATTGATGTGCGACGTCCCCTGTACAACAATATTGTGCTAAGCGGCGGATCGACGATGTTCAAGGACTTTGGCAGACGCTTGCAACGCGACATCAAGCGATCGGTGGATACACGCTTGCGTATCAGCGAAAATCTGTCCGAGGGACGCATTAAGGTACATTCTAAGGAGCACCCAAATCAGCGACAGAGATACAGATTGTAAAGAAATTCTTTGCACTCCCTAAAAAATGTAATACTTTGACTTTAAATTTAGAAAATAATAGCATACATACATATTTGGAAAGGTCATTTAATTTTCGTTCGAATGATGCAAAAATTTCCTTAACCCATTAAGTACCCTTCGAAAATTTCGAACTTATGTAAAAGTCACTTCTCAAAACTTTTTTCCTCGATTTTTCACAAAAAATATTTTGATGCAACAAAATTCTTGGAACAATTCTAAGAGTAACTGCAAAAGAAAATTTTCAAAAATATTTTTGCTAGTATTTTTGATAATATTTCGAAAATCCTAAAAATTACCATTTTAACCCATTTTTACTCATTTTCATGCAAAAAGTGAATTTTTTGCAGTTTTCAAAAAATTATAAAGAATACTGGCAAAAGTATTTTTGAAATTTTTTTTTCCAGTTACTCTTAGAATTGTTGTTACTCAAGAATTTTTTTGCATCAAAATATTTTTTGTGAAAAATCGAGGAAAAAAGTTTTGAAAAGTGACTTTTACATAAGTTTGAAATTTTCGAAGGGTACTTAATGGGTTAAGAAAAGTTTTGTGTCATTCAATCGGAATTTAAACGACCTTTCCAAATATATATAATAAGCTATTATTTTCTTTTTTGAAGTCAAAATATTACATTTTTAAGGGAGTGTAAAGAAATTTCTTGACAAAATCTTTTCATCATTATGTTCGATTGTTTGTTTTTTAGCCAAAACCCATCGATGTCCAGGTGATTACGCATCATATGCAGCGTTATGCCGTCTGGTTTGGTGGCAGTATGCTCGCCTCAACGGTAAGCAATTAATTATACTATCTACAGTGAACCACAAATGTCTTCATACAGCATAAATTTGTAAAATTTGCGTATAATTAAGATGTTTTGATGAGGGTTTCTTATATTAATCTTTTATACAATTTAATCCCGTTATAATTATACAAAAATTTCTTTAACCCATTAAATACCCATCGAAAATTTTGAATTAAAAAAAATTGAATTTTTCACCTTTTTTCCTCGATTTTTTCCAAAAAAATATTTTGATGCAGAAAAATTCTTCAAACAATTCTAAAGTGACTGCAAAAAAAATTTTTCAAAAATATTTTTTCTAGTATTTTTTTATAATGTTTTGAAAACTGAAAAAAAGTAGGAAAAAGGGGTTAAAATCGTCATTTTAGGATTTTCAAAAATTGATAAAAAATACCTGCAAAAATATTTTTGAAAATTTTTTTTTGCAGTCACTCTAAGAATTGTTTGAAGAATTTTTCTGCATCAAAATATTTTTTTGGAAAAAATCGAGGAAAAAAGTTGAAAAATTCAATTTTTTTTAATTCAAAATTTTCGATGGGTATTTAATGGGTTAAAGAAATGTTGGTATCATTAGAACGGGATTTAAGTGAATAAAAGATAAATATAAGAAAACCGCATCAAAACATCTTTATTATAAGCAAGTTTTGCAAATTTATGCTGTATGAAGACATTAGTGGTTCACTGTAACAAAATTAACTCTGCTTTTTAAAAACAAATCTTACATTTTCCAGCCGGAGTTCTACCAAGTGTGTCACACAAAGGCTGCCTACGAGGAGTACGGACCCAGCATTTGCCGTCATAATCCTGTCTTTGGCACCATGACATAATTATAATACTTTGATGTTCTATCCGTGGCTGTCTTGCAATCGTGCTGCGCCTACTCTTATTATTTTTGTTTTGATTATAAATTTTGCGTTTTCTATATTCTATATGCGATCCACGTATTCCACGCTATAGTATTGTTAGACATTAGTAATGATTTTCTATGTGTTAAGCTGTAAAGTTGTCTAAAATACGCGTTCATTCATTTTTGGCCAAATAATGTTGATTTCCTGTGTGATTCTGATTTTGAATTAAGCTGAAAGATCTTAAAAACAAACCATGTCTGCCCGTTATACTTTTTATAAGCTGCATTTCTTCTTAAAGATAATACATATATTTGTATGTGTATCTTTTTTATGACCTACACACACACACATTCACACACCAAACGGCGCTCCATTGAATACCGGTCGAAACCCAATTACATATACATATAATATATGAAATTGTACTTGTCATAGTAATATTTATCGATTGCAATAACTGCAAAATGATTACATGAAAACTAATATTGATGAGAAATCTGTTTGTTATATTGATAAGCGTAATTGAAGGCATTCATTAAATCAATAAAACATTCTTTAAGCTCAAGGTGAAATTTATTTGGTGTTCATTTTTTTTGGTATCGCAATGGGAGAAACTGTAAATGCTTTCATTTTCAATTTTCATCATAAGTATAATGTTATCCCTTTTTTTATGTGTATTTAAAAATTAGAATAATATACAGTGAACCACTAATGTCTTCATACAGCATAAATTTTTCAAATTTGCGTATAATAAAAATGTTTTGATGCGTGTTTCTTATATTAATCTTTTATACAATTAAATCCCGTTCTAATGATGCAAAAATTTCATTAAACCATTAATTACCCATCAAAAATTTTGAATTTTAAAAAAAGTAAATTTTTCAACTTTTTTCCTCGATTTTTTCAAAACAATTTTTTGATGCAGAAAAATTCTTCAAACAATTCTTAGAGTGACTGCAAAAAAAATTTTTAAAAAATATTTTTGCTAGTATTTTTTATAATTTTTTGAAAACTGTAAAAAAGCCACTTTTTGTGTGAAAAGTAGGAAGAAGGAATTAAAATCGTCATTTTTAGGATTTTCAAAAAATTATAAAAAATACTAGCAAAACTATTTTTGAAACAAATTTTTTGCAGTCACTCTTAGAATTATTTGAAGAATTTTTCTGCATCAAAATATTTTTTGGAAAAAATCGAGGAAAAAAGTTAAAAAATACTTTTTTTGAAATTCAAAATTTTTGATGGATACTGAATGGGTTACGGAAATTTTTGCATCATTAGAACGGGATTGAATTGAATTAAAGGTTAATATAAGAAACACGCATCAAAATATCTTAATTATACGCAAATTTGACAAATTTATGCTGTGTGAAGACATTAGTGGTTCACTGTACAACAAAAGTTTTTATTATCAAAATTTAAAATAAAATTTATTGTTCAAAAACTAAATTGTTGGCACTAAACAAAACAAAAAAATAAAAAAGCTTTCAATACATTTTTTATTCAAAAATTTGAAACATGTTAATTTCCAATGACTAACAATTTTATGTGAAACTCGATTCATTGTTTGGATTTGCATCACTTGTAAAAATCAACAAAGAGTTTATATTTTAAAATGTACATTAAAAACATTAAAAACGTTACGGTCCCAGCATATTTTTGTTTATTTATACAATTGCGTTTTTTTTTCTAAAGCTTTGACAAGAAATTTGATTAATGCATTACATATTTTGAATACACATGTGTAATAAACATTTCTTAATATTCAAAAATATTGTGACTGGCGCTTAAGCGTAAGAAAACAACGTGTTTTTTAAAAACACTCGCACATTAAGCGATGCTATTACATACATAAGTAAACTCTGTTCTGTTCTGTTGATTGATACAAAGGTCGTGCAAGTTATCGTTATCTTGTGGCTGTGAGGAGTATACCAAAAGTGTGTATAATAAGAAAGAATATTAGAATAGGCATTTAGACCCCGTTCTAATCCACATAGTCGCTGGATCCTTCCTCCTCGTCATCATTGCTGCTACTGGATGGGGCAACGGCTGTTTCCGGCGAACGCAAGTGCTCAGCAATGCGAAAATTTTGTAAGAAATCCCGCATGGCATCCATCATCAATGTCAACGATTGCTGCAGACCAGCTTCTGCAAGGATAAATGAGCAAACATGCATATACATACAGTTAGTCAAGAAATTCTTTGCACTCCCTTAAAAATTTAATATTTTGACCTTAAATAAGAAAAAAAATAGCTTATTATATATATTTGGAAAGGTCGTTTAAATTCCGATTGAATGACACAAAACTTTCCTTAACCCATTAAGTACCCTTCGAAAATTTCGAACTTATGTAAAAGTCACTTTTCAAAACTTTTTTCCTCGATTTTTCACAAAAAATATTTTGATGCAAAAAAATTCTTGAAACATTTCTAAGAGTAACTGCAAACAAAATTTTTCAAAAATATTTTTGCTAATATTTTTGATAATATTTCGAAAATCCTATCCTCATTTTCATGCTTTAAAAAAATTATAAAAAATACTAGCAAAAATATTTTTGAAAAATTTTTTTTTGCAGTTGCTCTTAGAATTGTTTTAAAAATTTTTTTGGCTCAAAATATTTTTTGTGAAAAATCGAGGAAAAAAGTTTTGAAAAGTAGACTTTTGCAAAAATTCAAAATATTCTATGGGTACTCAATGGGTTAAGGAATTTTTTGCATCATTCGAACGAAAATTAAATGACCTTTCCAAATATATATAATAAGCTATTATTTTCATATTTAAAGTCAAAATATTACATTTTTAAGGGAGTGCAAAGAATTACTTGACAAACTGTATATGTAATGAAATAATAGTTGCAACAAAAATCTAATTAACGTTGATCAATAAAAAAAAAAAAATACAATTGCAAATTTAACCTTCAGCTTCGCCAGCTTGGGCGATTGGTTCTTGCCGTGGAAAGCCTAACAAAGCAGCAGGAGCAGCGGCTTCAGCAACAGCTGCAGCTCCGTCTCCAGCGTTGCCAGCCACCTCGGGTTGTTGTTGCTGACCGGCAGCAATGTTATTCAAATTGAATGATGGCAAAAGCGATTGAAAAAACATTGATACCGAGTTGTTGGCGTTCGTCGTGGGGCTGCTGCTCGAAGATGATTTACTGTAAGGTAAGAAGATTAGTTAATCAATCTATATTCATTTGCAGTCCCGTCACCGGAGTTGTTCCTAATTAACTACTTTTTTAATGAATTTGGCATTTCATTGGCATTGAAAAAATGTAGTGTGTAGAAGATGTTTGACAAAGACAAGACACACGTCTAATTGTTTTTGCATATCTTTATTGAATGATTTCTAGTTTAAACTTATTATAATTATGTTAACAATTTTACCGTACCGCTAAAGACCGCGTAGCTGCGCTGCCAGTGACGCCGGCAGAGGAGCGGTCAGCTTATGTATAAATGTTTACATATATGTATAGGGCTGGTGAAGTATGTCGCGCATGTCAAATATGCCGACTCAGCACTGCTTAGTTCAATGCACTAAATGAACTCAAGAGCGGTCATATTAATTGTGTCATTGTGTCATGCTTAATAATGCTTAATATGCAATACTATTTATGCTTACCACTGAGTACAGTGAGCATTCGATATGTGAACATACTACATCTCCCTCCTTTAGAAAAATAACGTAATTATATGAAGTTATTTTCTAAGTATTGTTATTTTTCTTATTATTAATATTTATTTTTTGTGTTTGTTTTTTTTTTCGAATCAGAAAATATTGATATACTTTTTTTCGTTTTTTTTTTATATATTTATATTGTTTATGGTAGGGTTCTTATTCTATGTATGGCCATACTTGAAATATTTATAAGAGAAATAAATTGATTATGAAATAAAAATTTTTAACCTATCTTTATGTACTATTTTTTTTTTATTTTTGTTATTTGTAATTAGTATATTGTCATTTTCTTCTATACTTTCTACTCTATATGGTCCAGTATATTTGAAATCTAGCTTATGACCTGTTTCATTTTTTAATAAAACCTGATCTCCTATTTTTAAATCAAAGTTTAAAGTACTTTTATCATAATTGGTTTTTTGTTTTATCTTATTTTCTTCTAACATTAATCTAGCTCTTTTATATGCTTGTTCTAGTCTAAATTTAGATTCCTTAGCATAGTCTTCTAAATTGTATAATGGTTTAATCTTATCTATACTATTAAATTGTTTTGGCAAATTTGAAGCTTTACCAAATACTAGCTCATATGGACAATAGTCATGTGCCATAGAGGGTGTTGTGTTAAAGCAATATACGAAGTATTGTAGCCATACATCCCAATCTGTTTTGTCGACTGATATGTATGAACGTATGAACTCGTTAAGTGTTCGGTGGCTTCGCTCCACGGTACCCACAGTCTGGTGATGATGTGCGGTAGAAGTTATATTTTTTATATTCAAATTTTTACATAAATCTTCAATTATTGAATTTTTATATTCTGTTCCCATGTCCGTAATGAACGTCTTCATTGGACCGTACTTCAGAATAAAGTCTTCAAATATAGCTTTTGCTACTGTTTTCGCACTTTTATTTTTTATTGGAATTGCTATTAGATATTTAGTTAAATCGCAGATTAAGGTTACTGCGTATTCATTTCCTTGTTCAGATTTGGGTAGTGGACCGATCGTATCCACAATAACCCTGTCGAAAGCCATTTGTGGCGTTTCAGTAATAGTCATTGGGGTCTTTGTGTGTTTAGTCGTTTTTGACTTTTGACACTTGGGGCATTTTCTTATATACTTTGATATATCTCTTGTCATGTTTTTCCAAAAATAATGCCTTTTTATTTAAGCTAATGTTCTAGCTATTCCTGTATGACCTCCTTGTATTGGATCGTCATGGAATGTAAACAGTACTGCTTCTTTCTCTTTATCATTTTTTGATAATAGGGTCACCGGCTTGAGTAGCGCTACTCTTAAAGATTGTAATATTTTATTGCCCATTATTTTAAAAGATTCTATTGATATTGTGTCAAAGATCTTTTCGCTCGGTGCCACTTTGAGTTGGCTGATATTAAGTATACCGGCTTCTTTTTCAAGCCTTTGAAAGAGCTGACCTAAGTCAAGAATTTCATTGGTGTACATATCGCTAACATCAATTCTTGCTAAAACTTTTTTTCCAAGTTTTAATAAGCACAGAGAATCTGTTATTCGCAAGGTCACTACTTTTCGTACCTCGTCATTTACAATGACTTCGTATACGTTGGGCTGAGAAGCATTTAGGGTTTGCTTATGCAAATCTTCTTTTTCTATTCCTGCGCAGGAGTTTAACTGTTTACTTTGATTTCTGGTAGTGACTTTCAGAATTTTATTATTTACTTGAATATTTTTTAAGTCCGTGATTGTTATTCTTGATAGCGCATCGGCTACATAATTGTCTTTACCCTTTAGATACTCTACTGTAAAATTATATTCCTCTAATTCAAGTCTCATACGTGTAAGTTTGGAACTAGGGTTTACCATTGAAAATAGGTAAGTAAGTGCTCTGTGATCTGTTTTGACTGTGAAGTGTCTACCATAAATATATGGTCTAAAATGTGTTATCGCCCAGTGAATAGCTGATAATTCCTGTTCTGTTGTACTTTTGTTGCTTTCACCTTTTGTAAATGATCTTGATGCATATGCAACTGGGAGCTGGAGTCCGTTTTTGTTTTGAGTTAGGACTGCTCCACACGCTTGCTTACTAGCATCTGTAATAATGCAAAATTCTTTGCTGAAATCTGGGTATTGTAAAAGAGTTGGTTTCATTAGTGCCGATTTTAGATGTTCGAAGGCGTTTTGACAGTCAGCTGTCCATTCGAATTTTACATCTTTTTTACATAATCTTGTTATGTGACGAGAATAGTCGGCGAAATTTTTTATGAATCGTCTGTAATAATTACAAAATGCAACAAATCTTCTAGCGCTGTCCGCATCGTGTGGGACTGGATAATTTTGAATGACGTCGTATTTTTTGTCGTCGGGCAAGATTCCTTTGTCTGTGCATTTATGTCCTAGGAAAGTGACTTCATGCATGAAAAATGAACATTTTTCGGGATGTAACATAAGGTTATGTTGCCTACATCTCTCAAAAACATCAGTTAAGTTTTTGAGCATATGTTTTTCGGAACAACCAATGACTATTAAGTCATCCATGTAAAGGAATGCTTGCGAAGGTTCAAGTCCAGAGAAAGCTATAGTCATCATTCTCTGAAACGAATTTGGCGCTATTTTTAAGCCGAATGGTAATCGAGTAAATCGATATGAACCATTGCTTGTTGAAAAAGACGTAACGTCTCGTGAACTTTCTTCGAGTTCAATTTGATGAAAACCTGACATTAAATCCAGGCATGAAAAGTATTTTGCTCTACCTAGTTGATCTAAAATATCATCAATTCTAGGGAGTGGAAATTTGTCGGACAACAGTTTTTTATTAATCTGACGATAGTCAATTACTAATCGCCATTTTTTCTTTTCAGAATTTGGAAGTGACTTTTTTGGTACTAATAAAAGTGGGCTATTATAAGCAGATGCAGATGGTTCGACTATTTTGTCGTTAATTAGTTTTTGGACTTGTTTTTGAATTTCGTCTTTTTGACTATGAGGGTTTCTATAATTTTTTATGTATATCGGTTCATCATCCTTCAATCTCAGTTTTTGTTTATAAAAATTGTTTGTAGTTATCGATTCGGTTTCTAGTCCGAATACATCACTATATTGTGTGCATAATTTTGTTAATTCTTTATGAAATAGTGGTGGGAAATTTTTAGAGAGTTGCGTTAATACAGATTTTTCTCTGTTTTCTGGATTTGTTTTAACTATGTCGTAATTTGAAAGTGGTTCGTATTTCAAGTTATTTATACTGACTACTTGGTCTGTATTTGTTGAATTTAGCAGTCTTATGAATGCGTTTTGAGATGTTGCTATGGTATTTGCTATGTAAATACCATGCTGAATTTCTTGGTTCGGAATAAATACACTGTCTTCTACTGAGGTTATATCAATTTTTCGGACAACTTGTGATCTTGCTGGCAGAATTATGGAGTTGATGCCAGAACTGTATGTTATTGGAACATAAATTGGATATTTTTAATTATTTGGCCTAATTATTAGCCAATCTTCAGATGGGTTGAAATCTAATTGACAGTTGTATTTTCTAATAAAATCGATTCCTAGTATTCCATCACAAGGAATAGCAAAATGTAAATTTACGATATGAAAATCGTGTGGAATTATATATTTAGAAGTTTGTATTTCGATTGAGGTAAGTCCTTTTGATTTGGTTACCTCTTGACTTATTCCCTGTATATTGATTATATTGTTAGTTTGGATGTATTGAAAAACATCGGAATTTTCTTTTAATATTGATATATCTGCACCTGTGTCTATTAGAAAGACTAGTGCTTTTCCTGTTGTTACATTTGTAAAAGTTACGAATGTGTTTTGGCTGAGATTGATGGTGTGAATTTTGATGTTTCCTACTGCTGAGTATCTAAAGGTTGCTGGGAGTTTCCCGAAGTGTTTTGGGCTACCCGAACATTGTTATTGTTATAAGGGTTATAACCTCCATTTTGGTGGTTATTTCCTCTATAACGTCCTCTTCCATTTCCTCTATTGCTTCCTCTATAACTGTTAGTGTAGTTATAATTCTGGCCGTTATTGCGATTATTATTATTATTATAATAACCGCGACCATTGCCTCTACCGTGATAATTATTTCTGTGATTACCACGGCCTCTTTGGGCGAATAATATTGAGTTTGGATTGCCTGTCATTTCAGTACTACATTGTAAGTACTTTGTGATGGCTTCGTTCATGGTTGTAAAGTTTCCTGCCTCAAGAATTGTTTTCAGTTTTCCATGTTCACAGTTTTTAACCATTGTGCAAATTGCTTCTTTGGTGCTGAGCTTATCAGCATGTTCGGCCGAAAGGCCCTCATCAATATACGAAGCCTCCAAGAGCCTTCGTAAATTGTCAATTTCTGTAGTGAACTTTCCGCCATTTTTTTCTTCTCTGTATGGTGTTAGACAATTTGGCTTTTACTACGTCGGATGTTTCACCAACTATAGTATCTTGCAATTTTTTTATGATTGCATCGATTGTCGTCTCATTTTGTACCTTGTATAGTGTTGAGCCAATAATTTTTGATTTTATGACCTCAACAGCTATCTCTTCGTATGTTCCTTTTGTCAAATTTACTAACTTCAAAGCTGTTACGAATCTTTGAAGATGTATCTTTTTCCCGTCAAATTCAGGTATGGTGGAGGAAATCTCCTTCATGTACGCCCTGTCGGCCGCTGACGAGTCTGGCATTTTTGGTTTGTTTAAACTCTTGAGTCCCAATTGGTAACTAGCAGTTTCTTGGGAATCAGATCCCTAAACAATTGCAATGTAACTTGTGACTTTGGCCTTGGACTTATTGACTTTGTGTCGTTTTCCTCGACAGCTATAAATGTCGCCGGGCTGTTTATTGCGTTCGGCAAATGCAAATCAAGAGTATGTCTCTCTTTTAAAGAAAATAATTGTTCTCGTAGACGTTTGACAACGTCTAAGGCTTGAGTCCAATGAAGTTCGGAGATTCTAGGTTGATTTTCTAGAAACAGCTCCCTTACCTCATTATAAATCTTCACTAAATAAATAGTGTGTTTATTGATGGTACTCGGTTGGGTTGTTCTATTTTGGGAGAGGCTTTTGTACGATTTGTCGAACTCAGATTTTAGTTCTTTAACTGTCGTACATATTGTATTCCAATCCATGTGTATAGTGGATTGGAATGTTTAGCTAATCAATCCCATTAGCAATTATTTTCGTTTAATATTTTCTTTAGCCTGAATATGGCATGATTTTCTGGGAGTTCACGCTTTCGTTGATAACCTATATAGACTCCAAGTCCAATTATGTCTCCACATCTGAGTGGGTATCTTTTTCCTACGAATACGCTATTTACGAATACGCCATTTGTTGCGTTCATATGTTCTAAAACAACTATGCGTCCGTTGCGCACGATTAACTTGGCATGATGCCTGGACAAGAACAAGTACCCAGGCAAAAAGGTACTGCAGCTTGAATGCCTGCCTATGGTATTTTCACCGGCACGGAGAAATACTTTTCTGCCAGAGGTTACGTGCTCCAGGTACCAGTGAGAGCCTGACGCATTCATTGAATTATTTTTAAGTTCCCTCTTTTTTTTTGAAAGTTCCCTATTCCCAAATTCTGGTTCCTTTCCAGATGTAATTCTTATACAGTCATATCTATAAGTTTTATTTTCATGTATTTTTATTTCATTTTCAGTAAAATCTCTCTTATATAATTATGCCATAAGTGCTTTATCATAACAATATATTTGTTAAATTTTAAATCAATGTTTTATGATTCTCTTTTTTTTTAAAATATATATTTTTTTTTTGGAATATATTTATTGTCGTTGATTTATAATTTTTTGTTATTTTTTTTTAAATTTATATTTAATATATATAATATTTTAGTTCATTTTCAAATTAAATTTATAAAAAAAAATTTTTTTTTTCATTATTGCCTGCCTAATTTTTTGTATGGTTTTCAGGCCATACTCTAATCGAGCAACTGTTATATTGCTCAATTTTACAAAGTTTTTCCTAATATATTATGCATCGCAGTGCAAGTATTGTAATTATATTATATATAAAAAAAAAATTTATCGTTGTTCGCCCTTGGTAGCGATGTCGGCTCACTTTTTCCTGGTCTGGCTTGGAACACCAAACGGGACCGGTGCTGGCTGCACAGGTGTATTCAGTTGTCGGCTCTCTTTTTCCTGGTCTGGCTTGGAACACCAAACGGGACCGGTGCTGGCTGCACAGGTGTATTCGCAATAGTGGGAGCCCAATGGTCCCTCGCAGTCGTTTGGACAAGACTTCCTCAGCTTCGGTATTTCCTTAGTTGGTGGTGGAGTTTTTATTACTTTGTTTTTACAGATATTTTGTATAGCAGAGTAGGTGGATGTGTTTGTGGCTGGTGGGAAATTTTTGCGGGCAATTAGTTGGTTTTTTATAAACTCAACTTCGGCATGTAGTTTTACCGAATTGTTCCAGCTTATACTGTCACCGCTGTTCAGGAGTTTTAACAGTTCAGCCTTTCTGGCTTTTAACCGCTTCACCACGCCACTTCTTTTACACATTCCACTCTACTTACTGCGTTTATTTATTCTTGTATTTAATATCCTTTATTCATCTGGAGCTATCCCTCGATGTCCAGGTCCGCTGTTTTGACTAGCGCCTCAGCAACTTCGTATATTCGCTTTGGTTTTTATTTGTCTCATAACAATTGATGTGGGATTAAAATTTGTTATGATTTAATTAATTTAAACACAATTGCAAGCAGATGATGTTGTTATAGTCCTAGGTCCTCCAGGACCCAAGTCACGGTCGCCATGTAGAAGATGTTTGACAAAGACAAGACACACGTCTAATTGTTTTTGCATATCTTTATTGAATGATTTCTAGTTTAAACTTATTATAATTATGTTAACAATTTTACCGTACCGCTAAAGACCGCGTAGCTGCGCTGCCAGTGACGCCGGCAGAGGAGCGGTCAGCTTATGTATAAATGTTTACATATATGTATAGGGCTGGTGAAGTATGTCGCGCATGTCAAATATGCCGACTCAGCACTGCTTAGTTCAATGCACTAAATGAACTCAAGAGCGGTCATATTAATTGTGTCATTGTGTCATGCTTAATAATGCTTAATATGCAATACTATTTATGCTTACCACTGAGTACAGTGAGCATTCGATATGTGAACATACTACAAGTGCTAGTGAAAAATTTTCATTACTTTTCATTTTCAATGCCAATTAAAATATTTTAATTAGCATTGATTAATTATAAAAAAAAATATTTAAAATAAAATTTATAATTATTTTTTTGGAAAAATTAAAAAAAATTTGAAAAAATTTAGAAAAATGGAAAAAAAAATTGTAGAAAAATGTGGAAAATTGTTTTTCCAATAGTTTTCCCGATATACGATATATTTATATGATAGTTTTATACGATAGTTTTATACGATAGTTTTATGCGATAGTTTTATACGATAGTCTTATACGACATTAGTTCATGCATCGTATAAAACTATCGTATGAAACTATCGTATAAAACTATCGTATACATTTTTCCAAAAAAATAATTATTAATTTTATTTAAAATATTTTTTTCCTATAATTACTCAATGCTAATTAAAAAAATTTTAATTGGCATTGAAAATGAAAAGTTATAAAAATTTTTCACTAGCACTACTTTTTTTAATGCTAGTTAAATTCGATTTCATTAGCACTACTTTTTTTAATGCCTACTGAAATGACATTTCACTAGCACTACTTTTTTTCAATGCTAATTAAATAGTAATGGTAATGCTTATAGGCACAACTCTGCCCGTCACTCACCGCTGATAGCAATTGACACTGTCCACTGGGGGCAGCGGATCGTAGGTCATGATGGCCTGCTTCTCTTTGGCTACAAACACGGCCAGGGGCACCTTCTCCTTGTAGTCGGAGAGTATGACATGACGCAAAATGGGACGTGGCGGTGTGCCGCCGTAGCGCAGAAAACGTTTCTCCTTGCAATCATTGATAAGCGGATCCTTGGCATCAATGCGATCCAGTACAGTGTTGACATTGGCCTCCAGCCAAGAGAGCACATCATTCTGACGCCACAAGATCTTGGCGCGGCACACATACAAGCAGACGAGTTGATGCAAGGCCGGCGATTGACTAGAACAAATATAATACAATACATCAGATGGTGCACAGCATGTGGATTAGAGTGCATCGATTCTTTTCACAAAAAATGGTAACCCATTTTCGTAATCTATGGTCAATTCTAAGATGTTTTCACGAAGAAACCATAGTTCTAAAATGAATTCCTGGTCCGCGCTTTTTGAGATGAAAAATTAATTTTCTTTTGAGAATTTATATCTTGATTGTTTATGGTTCAATTCGGACAAACTTGGTGTCAATACTCTTGTTAGCACCAGGACTTTTAAAATTCCACAAAACCAAAGGACGAAATGTCCTTTAAACATAATTTTCATCCTTGGAAGGACGATTTTGCGGTTCGCCTCTATCCTAATAAATTATTCAAAATTAAAGCTATTTTTTGGCCAAAAAAATTTTTTTTCTGCTGAACCTGAATTTTTGATAAACAGAAAATTTAACACATACAGGGTGACCAGAAATAACGGAGACAAACATTTTTAATTATAATTTTACTAAACGAGAGAAATTTAGCAAAGCAACAATTAGTAACGATAAAGTGGATCACTAGTAGTAAGATTCCCAGCCGGTTTCGAAATGGTCTAATCCAGTTGCCATGCACAGGCCCAAACGTGATCTAAAATTGTTGGCCATGGGCCGCAGGTCCTCGGGAGACAGTCGGTTCCATTCCAAGAGCAGCGATTGCTTCAGCGCCTCCAAACTTTTGTGAGGCTTAGCACAGGTCCTGGCCTCCAATGTCGACCACACGCTGTAGTTCATCGGGTTGAGATCCGGCGAGTAGGGTGGCCATTCAGCAGACGAGGTGAAGTCCGGAAAATGGGTTTTGCACCAGTCTTGCGTCATTTTCGCCTTGTGAGCCGGCCGGAGTCCTGTTGAAAAGTCCAGTCCGCATCGCCGAAGTGCAGCTGGGCCCAAGGAATTACCACGGCGTCGAAAATGTCGCGGCGGTACACTTCTTGGTTTCTTTTAACCCCTTGATCCACGAAAACCAGGGGTTTCTTGCCGCTGGCGTAAATGCCGCCCTAGACCATAACGGACTTCGGATTTTGGCGATGTTTGACAATGGCCGACGTACTCGGGACCTCTACGGACCAGATCCAGTCGTTTTGGTGGTTGTGGGCCTGCTCGACGGTGAACAGCTTCTCATCTGTGAAAAGGATGCGCTCCTATCGCCGACCTGCGGCCCATGGCCAACAATTTTAGATCACGTTTGGGCCTGTGCATGGCAACTGGATTAGACCATTTCGAAACCAGCTGGGAATCTTACTACTAGTGATCCACTTTATCGTTACTAATTGTTGCTTTGCTAAATTTCTCTCGTTTAGTAAAATTATAATTAAAAATGTTTGTCTCCGTTATTTCTGGTCACCCTG
>JBAMBJ010002789.1:0-27456 GCA_037043495.1 Drosophila recens | reverse complement strand
TACTACGTTTTTTTCGGCCCGAACAAATTGACCCGCCCTAGTGTATATAGAACTAGAATTAGGAACATAGCTCGTTCGTTCACTGCGGCAAGCAGTTCAATTGAACTGAACTAGAATTAGGAACATCGCTCACTCGTTCACTTCGGTAAGCAGTTCAATTGAACTTAATGTGAGCGAATCGAAACAACAACTCCAAACGAAATGGATGAAATTTTGTTTCCCACACAAAATTCGTTAAGCGACAGCGACGATGTGGATCTAAAGTTCTTCAACACAGCCTCCGAAAGTCGCAAAGACAGCGAAACCTCGGATACAGCCGAGGGCAATGGAAATGATGGAGAGACCGATGGCAAAGAAAGCAAACACGACGCCGATGTGGACGGCGACTCCGGTGAACCGTCGCAAAAGAAGCTCAAGACTAAAAAGGAACTCGAGGAGGAGGAACGCGAACGGATGCAGTATGTTTGGCATGCAATATATTTTATATATGTATGTGATCAGTAATCGAGTTTGTATTTGCAGAGTGCTGGTGTCCAACTTTACAGAGGAGCAACTGGATCGATATGAAATGTATCGGAGATCTGCGTTCCCCAAAGCAGCCGTAAAGCGACTGATGCAAACCATAACTGGCTGCTCGGTGTCCCAAAACGTGGTTATTGCCATGTCCGGCATTGCCAAAGTGTTTGTCGGCGAGGTGGTGGAGGAGGGTAAGCGGGAATAGTTTCCCCCCAACTCGTATTCCAAGTGTATACATCATATATTGCATATATTTACAGCACTCGATGTGATGGAGGCACAGGGCGAATCGGGTGCACTGCAGCCAAAGTTCATACGCGAGGCTGTGCGACGACTGCGCAGCAAGGGACGCATGCCCATCGGACGCTTCCAGCAGCCCTATTTTAGATTAAACTAAACACCAAATCAATTGGATAGATTAACTTTTAGTCTGTACGTTAGTTAAGTGAAATGATTCTATATACGAATGTCCAAAAATATTACTCAGAATACGAAAATTCCGAAAAAAAAATGAGAAATTTAAAATTGGGAATCGAATAATTAGGAATCCAAAATTACGAATCCAAAATTAGGAATACAGTTATTAGGAATCCAAAATTGGGAAGAAAACAATTGGGAAAACCAAAATTAGGAAAACAAAAATTGGGAGCGCAAAAATTAGGAATAGCCGAGCTTTCAGCTTTTTCTTGTCAGCAAAAGGACAACATTTGTCGAGCCATGTGTTTAAAAATCAGGACTTCGATTGCCAGCGCATGTGATATTTATTCGAACCATTTATTTCGAAATCTACGTGTTTACACATATTTGCACATATTTTTCAGTGTTGGTAGAAATGCCATAGTTTGATAATCAGCATCTTGACCAGCATTGCCAAAATTAGTCCGTTAAAAATAGCCAGATTTGAATAGTCAAATTTTAAAGAAATAATAAAAATGATGGTACTCATTTTTTTAGCAAACTTTTATTTTATTTCTGAATAAGAATGGAAAGAAGGTAGAAATAAAATAACAGAATGCTAAAAAACAGTACCAAATTTTTATATTTATATTTATTTGCCAGTTGCAACCCACTAAATCTGTCGGGAAAATAGCTAAATTGGCAAGGCTGATCTTGACACGCTTGAACTACTAAGTCTCTGGCTTTTTCTTTTGATGATTGAGCATTTTTTTAAAATTCGAAAGAATTTAACCAATGAAAGGAAAACCAAAGATACTTTTTCCGATTTTTTTTCCTAATTTTTGTACTCAGAATATTTTTCTTAGTTGAAACTCCTTATTTATGATTCCTAATTTTTTCTTCCCAATTTTGGATTTCTAGAATTTTCTTTGTTTTTAAAGGGGTTTATTAACTTTGTCACAAAAAAAAATGTGCGTAACAGGCAGAAGGCGGCGTGGCTGACCCTATAAAGTATATATATTTTTAATCAGCATCAACAGCTTAGTCGATATAGCCATGTCCGTCTGTCCGTCTGTAAGAGCGCCTAGATCTCAGAGACTATAAAAGCTAGACTCCAAACTTGGTATGAAGGTTCGTCTATATTGCAAGCAGATCGAGTTTGTTTTAGATTTTGGATCGGACCACTATATCATATAGCTCCCATAGGAACAATCAGTTGAAAATCAAGTCTTAGTAAGGAAAACTTTTTTGCTGTTTGAGATATTTTAACCAAACTGACAGAATATGCATAAAAAATGGTCCCATACATACTGACCAAATTTGATTGAAATCGGATTACTATATTATATAGCTGCCATAGGAACGATCAGTCCAAATAAAGTCTTAGTATGAACATCTTTTTGTTGCTTGAGATATCTTTATAATAAGTACAGGGTCTCCGACAGCCGAGTACCGCTCGACTGTAGCACCGTCGACTAGTTTTTTCTTCTTTTTTTAAATTCCTTAAAAAAGTTTCGGAATTCGCATGAGGTACCAAGTGAAATGATGATTGTTCAATATACAAAAGCGTCTTTATTATTTAAGTATACAACTATATAAGCTACTGGGAACCTTCTAAAAACTAATCCTGGTGCCGTGCCTCCGCCTGCATGGTCTGCAGCACAATGTGCGGCACCAGATGCGAAGAGTCGTAGTTGAGTGGCACGGTGGCCAGCGGCGCGATGCCATCGGATGGAAAGTTGAGCTCCTGGGCCATCGGCATGTCCCGATCAATCACATCCTGGGCAATCAGCGTTTTCGTCTCCTCGTATTCCATGCCCGCCTCCGGCTTGGCGCCCATCAGCAGTTTACCCCGCTGGACGCCCATGTATTGCGTCGCCTTGGCATTCAGTGGCAACTGGCCGCAAGTATCCGCATGCACCTTGCGATGTGCCTGCAGATTGGAGATGCAAGTGAAGCGTTTGCCGCAATTGTTGCACAGGAAGCGTTTGATGCCCGTGTGCACCGTCATGTGGGTCAGCAGACTCTCACGGTACGGATACTCCTTGGGACAGAGCTGTCGAGAAAAGATACAAATTAAAGACATGTTTCTAGCAAGGATCAGTGGCTGCTTACATGGCACTTGTAGGGCTTGTAGTCGGTGTGTCGCGTCTTCAGATGCGACTTGTACTGCGCCTTCACCTTGAACGTCTTGCCGCACTTGTCGCACTGATAGGGCGTCTCCGACTGATGCAGCAGCATGTGCGTCTTCAGGATGCCCGCCGTGGACAGCCGTTTGCGACAGACGGTGCATTCATAGAGCGGCATGCGTCCGCACTCGGAGCGCACGTGATCCGAGAGAGAAGTGCGACCGCTAAACTTTTTGCCACACTTGTCGCAGATGAGATTGCGTGGCAGATTGCGCGGCTCCTTCTTGGCGTGGTAGTTCTTCTCGTGATTCTTGAGGCTGTCGTGTCCGGTCATGTACTTGTCGCACTTCTCGCAGTAGAGCAGCTCCTTGTGCTGCTGGTGGGCATGCTGGGTGGCCAGCTCCTTGCTGGCAAAGAACAGATTGCAATAGCAGGGACACTTGAATGTCAAACTGCCATCCTTGCCGTGCACCTTCATGTGCGTCTCCAGCCGCTTCTCGACCAAATAGATCTTGCTGCATATTTTGCACTTGAAGACCTCCTCGTCCAACTTGGCATGGCCATCCACGTCCTTGAAGAGCTCCCTAATCTCCTGCTCGTTCAACTTGTGATCGTCGCGCAAATGTTTCTCATACGGCTTGCGAATGTGATAGATTTTGACGCAGTGCGGACACTTCCATGACTTTTCCATTTTGTTCAGCATCTTCAGACGCTCCTTCAGCTCCTTCTTCGATATCTTGGCCACGCGTCCCGGCGCGGCCGTCGACTCCGCCGGAGGCGAAGCAGCCGCATTGCGTTTGCGATATTTGCGCTTGACATTCGATTTTTTGCGCGATTTCCGCTTATCCTCGAAGTCTTCGTCATCGCTGCTGTCTGGCTCCGATTCCCACAGCGCCAGCACATCCGCCTGCTCGGCTCTGCTGGGCTTGCTCATCGGCACGGCAGCGATCTCATCCAGTGCCATTCCATGCTCCACCTTCAGGTTCTCAAATGGCTTCACACTCTCGTCCGTGCTGAGCAGCACATCCAGCAGCTTGTCCTTCTCATTGCTGTAGATGTCGGGGGCGCTCTCCACCTTGATGAACTGACTGGCATCCTGGTACTCAAAGTCCGAGTCTATGGCCTCCACTTTGACCATGGCCGGCGTGGGCAGCTTAAACTGCACGGCATCCACCTCCTCGTCACTGTTGTTGGGCTCAAAGTCGGGATACTCCTCGGCCGAATCGCTTAGCTCCTGGCTGCTAATGACCTCCTGCTTTAGCTGCGGCGTCGGCACCTTCCGTCTGCTGGCCAATGGCCTGTCATCATCGCTGTCCTCCGAGGAAGCGGGAACGGGCTTGCTGCACTTCCTTGGCCTGCCTCGCTTCTTCTTGACGACTTTCTCGCCCGTCTGGTCAGCATCCTTGGGCTGCTTTGTGCGTTGATCCGGCTTGCCGCAAGTGTCTGGACGCTTGCGCTGGTGCTTGGTCAGGCTGGAGTGGCAGGTGAAGCGCATGGAACAGCATTTGCACTCCACGGGTAGCGCACTCAAGTGCTCGGAATGATGTGTCAAGCAGCTCTCACGGTCTGCAAAGGATTTGCCGCAAATCTGAGAGGACACAAGAGGTTTTGGAACTGGCAACTAACTGGACGTATAAACAAGTATCTACCTCACACTTAAAGGGCTGGCTCCCACTGGTGTCCACACCGACATTGAACTTGCGATCCTGATGCGCCTCCTCCACATGCGCCTCGTACTCCGCCTTGCTGTTGAACACCACTTCGTCCGCCTCCTTGCACAGGGTGCAGGTGAGTGCGCCGTGTTTGGCTTTCACATGCTCCTTCAGTTCCTCCTCATGGCAGTAGTGGGCATCGCAGTGGCGGCACTGAAAGCCGCCCGGCGGATCGTGCTTCTTCACATGCTTCACGTAGCCGGCCAGGGAGACGAGCGCCTTGTTGCACACGGGACAGTGCAGCTTGGGCACGCCATCCGTGGTTATCTCCACGAGCATTTTCTGCCCACTGCCTGCGGATTGGAAAGCTGCAAACATGACAAAATTCGATGCATCATCAGTTGAAATTCCAAATTATATTCAAAAGGCTTTGTTTTCGTTTGGTTTTTGCAGCCCTAGACTAGAGTTGGGCTTTTTAGTTCGATTTGCTGAATAAGTTCAATCGTTCATTTTTCAGTCGTGAACTAAATCAGTCATTTAGTTCAGTCATTCAGTTGGTCAGTTAGTCATGAACTATGAACGAGATAGTTTCTTTTCAGTTGGTCTGAACTATAAACGAGATGGTTTCTATTCAGTTGGTCATGAACTATGAACGAGATGGTTTCTATTCAGTTGGTCATGAACGATGAAAGATGAATAGGTCATTCTGATCAGTTAGTCAGTTGTTTATGAACGATAAACGATGTGAATAGGCTACGACTGTTTCTTTTTAGTGAAATGTGAAATGTGTTTTAAGTTTTTGAATCAAATAGACGACAAATGCCAACTAGATTCCGGATTTCCTCTTATTATTTTGGGTTATACTTATACCCTGGCTTTTTGAAAATGAGAAAAAAGAGTAAATTGGTTTTTAATTTTGGGCTTAAGTTACCTTTCACATTGTTAAAAACTTAAAAATATATAGAATTTAAACATTGTTACATGTAAATAAAGAAGAAATTAAATCCATTTGCGGAACTCCATGTATTGTATTTCTCTAAGAAATTAAATTTTTTTTAAAGAAATTACTGACCAACTGCGAAATGACCGATTTAGTTCATGATTGACTGAATAAGTTCATTAGTTCATCTTAATGACCCGTTCA
Organism: Drosophila recens; assembly: GCA_037043495.1. Lineage (NCBI taxonomy): Eukaryota > Metazoa > Arthropoda > Insecta > Diptera > Drosophilidae > Drosophila > Drosophila recens. The sequence goes on along the minus strand of JBAMBJ010002789.1, from coordinate 21,619 downwards.
TTTGAACTTTTTCAGAACTAAACGACACAACTCTACCCTAGACCAACTTAGTGCTGCAGCCCTGGCTCTGTTGATTGGCATCGCAAAAGGGGGTGAGAGGGTATAGCACAATACTGCGGCTTAGACAGAAAACAACATTTTTTCACCATTACCTACCCATTTTAAACGCTTTATCCGTATTTTGCTGCTACATAGGAACAACTGTGTTGGCTATTTAGCTAACAATCTATTAATTTTCGACAATTTTTAACGATTTTACGCACACCGGACTTTTTTTTTGTTGTGTAGCAGCACTGTGAAAAAATTTAACTACACTTGCGTTCTACACCAGTGCTGCCAGTATGGCAATATTTGCAATATTTTTATTTGTTTGGAAACACAAGGTGGCAGCCTTGGATCCCAAAACACGGTGGCAGCCAACAATACATAAAAAGTACTCAATTTCCATAATTTACTCGTTTTTTTTAAATTTGTATTTTTTTTTGGTATTTTGCTTAAACTTGAAGCTAGATTAAGAAAATTGCACAGAAAATTATTTTTTTTTGGGAAACTTTATTTAGAATTAAACACCAACTTCACCATGTAGTGTGCACTAAACAGTCCTTAAAATAAGCTTTATTATTTTAGAAAATTTATAATTTTATTGGTTTATTAAATTAGGACTTTATTGAATTATTTTTTGGAATTTAAAAAAAAATGAATTAATTTGAGAAAAGGATATGGGACCAATTTTCGATAATTACACAATCGATTGCTCGATTTCAATTATTAACTCCTTGCATAGCTGATCACGGCTGCAATTGTGACCAAATATTAATTGTGAGAGTGGTTTATAAAAATGCGCATTAGAGAACAATATTATAAATGTGCCAGCTAAATGCGTTATAGAAAACCCGAATTAGGTTTCTGTGGAAGAGTTTTCTGTAAGGTTGCGGCGCTGAATTTAATCTGTTACCTCTGTTAATAGCTAACATAATTTGTAATGTTATTCGCTGTTATCGAGCTATCGATGCTTACCGTTTGTTCTTTGGCGGCAATTCAAAAAAAGTGAGTATCAATAACGAAATATATATTATTTATTTTACAGAGTATATAAAGCTATTTTAGTTTTGAACAAGCTTTTCACAAACCTTTAGCAGCTTAAAAGCTAATCATTAACAAATATATCACGCACACGCTCATTGCTAACTATATTATTTACACTTATTTACATTAAGACTTTTCCACTTTCTTGACTTGTTAAAGTTTTCTATCTTCCGATATTTGGAGTATGTCAGTGCTACTTAAGGCTAATATTTAGAAACTCATGCCCGTTGCGTGTTCAATATCATAACTGAGCATTTTATCTATTATTCTATTATTTATCACTTCTTTGACATTGACAGACCACAAAAAGTCATAATGATTCCAGTCCGTATACGGTATACGATATAGCTCCGCACAGGGCAATAACGTTGCCAGATACTCGACATCTTCCACCGCCGACATATAATCATTTTCACTATAATACATATGAACACAACTATTGATGTTCTTCACATTGTACGAGGGCGGCGTCGACTGCTGATAGATGATCTGATTCTGCTCCTTGCCATGATCGTACTGTCGGAATTCTCCCGACGTATATATCTGCAAATAGTGTATGATTTGGGTTGTGGATGCGCCCGCTGGATGTGTTTCACAGACGTCCGGAAGTAGAGTCTTAAGGGATTAAAATTGAAGATTAGTAATGATTTCTAAAAATATATATAACTCGGTTTTTTTAAAATTTTTTTAAATCATAAAATTTAAAATTTAGTTTAACAATTTGCAAAATTGTTTAAGAATTTAATTGATTTATCAAAATCAAGAAAGAATAAACTTAACCAAGATTCGAATCAAAAACCGGTTCGCAAATTTAAAATATTTGTACTTACATGATTGAGATGTTTGGTGCCCCAACCACCAATGAAATCCAGCAGTCCGGAGCACAGAAATTTCAGCATTGAGCCCTCGGAGCAGACATGCTCACAAAATAGCTTCTGTATGCTGGTAATGGGCAACAGCTCCATGTTGCCCAGCACCCAGCTGATGAACGACGGCGATCCCAGAAAGATGCCGCCCAGTTTGGATAGAATAAAGGAATGATTTCTCATATAGGCAATCGGCGCCAGCAGATGCACCGATCGCACCTTCTCATTGTACCAAGGCAGCGAGGACATCAGCACAAAGTACGTTGTAGTGCCCTGCGAATGGGCCACAAAATGCAACGAACTGGAGTTGCTCACCTCCAGCGCGTAGTCCAACATGGCAGCCAGGTCATAGACACCGATCTCATGCCAGCTGAACTTCCAGAAATCCGAAGTGTCCGGATGAATGTGCTTGTGCTGGCGGGAATACGTATTGCCCCGGGCATTGCCCAGCCAAACATCGTAGCCCGCATCGGCGAACATATATGCCAGCGATGTCTCCGGCCCATTGATGATCCAATCATCCGATGCACAGAGTATGCCATGTTGCAGGAACACCACAGGCTTCTGAATCGTATTATTGTGGTTCAAAAGTTTCGGTGATGTGGGTATCCGATAGATGGTGAGTATATAATGGTCCGTTGTGTGCACTGTGTGCTCCTCCACCGGATAGTTGTGATTCGTGATGAGGCTGGCCTGCAAGTGGAATTGAATGCATTCATGAGTACTCATATACAAATTTAGATACTTATAAGAAACCAATTTCAGCCAAGTTATTCATTTTATGTATTTTACAATTAATAAATTCATTCATAATTAATTTAAATCATTTCTATTCCATTCTAAAATGTATTTAAATATTTATTAATGATTATGAATTATTGAATTCATTGTTTAATTAAATTCAATAAATTTTGTCAAATCTTCCAGCAAATTTTATGCCTAAAAATATCGGGAATAAATCCCAACTAAAAACGAGTCGACCCTGAAAAGTTCTTTCAACCATTGACTCCCAAAATCTTTTTAATTCCCATCGTCTAACATCCATGCAGATAATGAATAGCTTTTGTTAAAACTCTTATTAAACTTAATTACAAGTGTTTTATTAATTATTCTGCTTGACGTGCGTTGAGATATTCGTAGTAAAATTCAAAACCAAAGTCCAAGTGGTTTATAGATTCTTTATAAAGATACTTGAATTTTCAGTTGCACATTGCGATTAGAAGGCTTTAAGCCGTTTTTGCAAAGCAAACATAAAAAAAAATAAACACAAGAAACAAAGTTAATCTGCGACACGTCGAAGATTTAATACTCTTGCAGAGCTCGATTTTGAAACAGATAAAAATATGAAACCATTATCGTGAGTGAAATTTAAAATTATTAAATGAAGGAAAAAAGGAATACAGAATTCAGAAAATTAATAAATTTGTGTACCCGCTTAATGAAATTTTAGAATATATTGTATTTTGTAGAAAATGGAATCAAAATAAAATAAATAAAAATGTTTAAATTATTTTTAAGATAAAACTGAGACTCTAATTTGCTTAAAAGCACACAGATAACAAACAAACGATTATCGTCCTGATCGAGAATATATACGCCGTTATTGATGCGTTACACATTTCGCGACAATGTTATAAAACCCTGTGCAAGGGTATAAGGAACAAAAAAAGCTTTCATTCTGATTGCGTGCGAGCTGTCTCTATCCCCCTTGCACCTATGTATTTGTTCTAAGATTTAACGATGGAACTAAACGAAGAAAACCGAACGCATCACCCACCAGCAGCGACAGCAACAACAACGACATCGGGAATGACAAAGTCCAAGCACAAACAGCGCGTCATCGGTTAAACTTTGAAATCAGCCCACGACGTGTGCCATTGCATGCTAGGGGCGTGGCAGGCAAAGCTTCAGTTCGATCGGTTGACTGTTCAATATCAGCGGGGGTTATGCTCGCACTTGTCGCTATTGTGATAATGTCAAGCGGTTATTTCATACTGTTACTTCTTATCAGTCAATACTACGGGTATTTGGCACGACCAGCTGTAGTTGTTGTTGTTGTTGCCTGCTGATCGGGTGATCGGGCAGCTGTTATGTATGTATATATAACGGGTCACAACTAAAATTCTGGACAGATTTTGAGTGCCTGCAGCTTAGGCATGCTTTGTCGTATAACAATGGTATTCGGTAATAAAATCAGCTATTGCATGATCTTTTTACCAAATAATTCCAAAAAATTATGTGCACAATATTAGACTTCAAAATGCCTTCCAAACAGCAACTGCTGCGAAAACGTATTGTACGCTTTTACCAAGATCACAAACAGCAGGGAAAAACTTACACCTGCGCCCATTTTATGGCGGAGGGCGTGGCAAAAAGCATTTTATATTTAATTCTTAGCAGTTTGAAAATAGAAAGGTAGTCTGGTTCGGGAAGAAAATCAACAATTATGACTAGAAATAACATTTAAAAGCTAAAGACTGCTTTTAACAATAAAAATGGAATAGGCCAAGCTGAATCGGCCCGAAAATTCGGATGCTTGCACCAACATATCTGTAAAACATTAAAATCATTAAATATCAATGCCAGAAAGAAGCAGCGGTCACCAGGTTGCACTGAGACGCAAATCGAGCTAGTAAGATCGCAATACAGGTGGATGTGCAAAGATTACAAAAAAAAATCATTAATTCTTGGTAAGCAAAAAATTAAATTTGTTCCCAAAGACAGAAATTCCACATCAATTGCAGATTTTTTTGGTGAACTTTAAAAATTAGTGTAAAAGAATGAATGGAAGGCCAAAATTTAAGCAGTTGACACTTTGCATCCTAAAGTGCCTATAAGAAATTGACCCAAAGGGCGTACAACGTGCAATTTCGAGAGTCTGCACAAAACGGCGTAGTGTGGCCGACAAAGGACATTTTGATCAAGTCCATTAAATAAAATAAACTTATATTATTACTACCTTTATAAAAAAAATACACTCAATAAGTATTGACCGGAAATATATTTTTGCTGGACTTTTGAAATTAGTCCAGAATTTTAGTTGTGACCCGTTATACACATACATACGTGGCCCCCACAAGAACTACATAAATACAAGCATACAAATGCGTGTGAGTGCGATATATGTTAGTATATATGTATGTTTTATGTATGAGGTATTTCCCTCTTTATCATGTTATTTTCAGTACATGTGTAGATTTTATAATCAAGTTCCGTTCATATTTAAGCTAATCAAACGTGCCTACAGAAGCATTTTATTATGGAACGTTTGCAAGGTTCTTTCTCTTCTTAGTGGTGTACTATTTTTTTCTTTTATTATTATGTTTGTTATAGTTTTGTTTTATCACGAGCGCGTGTTTCTAGAGCTTTCCCCAACCGAATTTCGCACAACCTTCGAACATTATCAGCAATACATATGTTCCAAGGGGTATGCTTGATATTGCAATCATAAATTATAATAGTCGATTGCACATGACTTCTAACTACATATTTATAAACTAAACCGATTTAATTATTATACTTATTAATAAAATATCAAGAATTCATAGCAAATTTCTTGAATACATAATTTCCAACTGTAATGGTTATTTTATATTAACTAACTATTCTTTTAAGAGTTTTGAAAATTAATTTGAGAATGATGAACCATTACTTTAACATTTTCTCAATTTTCCACTTTGGTGTACATTTTTTCGAATTTTGTCAAACGGGAATTATTTTTTCTTTTTTAAAATTGTGTTTGAAACTAGGTTTTTTGTATTAATTTATCAAAGTGTAGTTGAAAACATGAATAAATTAAAAAAAAAACCTAACAGCTAAGGACTAACAATTTTTATACAACACTTTCTTCTTTGGGGTGGAATATTTAAAAAAGTTAATTTTGAACACGCGGTTGTGTTTCGTTCGAAATTTGTCAACATGAATTAATTTTTTAAAATTGTGTTTCACCTTGAATATTTTCTGACGAAGCTTCTCCAATTTCGGTACTGGGCATTTCTCAGTCGATCAGAGTTTTTTTTATACAATAATGCGTAATTGTTATTAAATGATGAGCTAGACTACTTATCTTCAGCTGATTGAATGCACAATTATTTTAGTTCTATGATTAATATTTATTGATTCTAATCTTTAGTCTCAATTAGCTCATTCAATGCAATTCATTTACTATCTTTAGTGAACCTATTTGCTGCCGCTTTGTTTAAAAACTTTCATTGAGCTCTTTGTTTTGTCAATCGACAAGTTTATCAAAAAAAAAAAAAAAAAAAAAAACAAGTGTTAAACACTTTATGATTGCCATAAATTTGTTGAATCGATTCGAAAGTTTTGGTTATAAGGTACTTCCAGCTTTTATTAACCACCCACTTGGGCCAAAGTCCACAAATCTACTGAGTAAGTAAGAGTGAGGTCGATATCTTATCGGAAAAAGTACATTTTATTATTTCCAGACTTTCGGACACATAGATAATGATCATCGAATCGGATGTTAATGCACACACCTGGCCACAATGTCGATCATTCGATCAACATTTAATTTTAATGCATTTTTTTTTTAAATGAATTACAGTTTTTCCTATTGTACAGGGTATAAAAGGATGTAGTACTCAGAGCAATACCTTTTTAGATCTTTAGTTCTGATAGAATTAAAATAATATTTCCTATACGTTAGACTTTGTACAGATCATAGAGCAAATTGTGTAGACTTGGATGCATACTATTTATTTTATTTTTTCATGTTTTGGAAAATATCTGACACTTATTTTTTTAAAAAAATGAAAAGTTTTCATTGAAAATTCTGTTTGTCTGATTTATAGACAACTATTCACTAATGTTTAATTTCACAATTTGCTTTGAAAATTATTTCTAAAATCAATCTCAAAGCAGTCCTTGGACCTTGTTAAGTATACGCAGTGTTGAGCACTTGCAACATGGGAATTACACAACAAGCCGTCTAGTAAATTGGCAATTTTTGGTCTCTTGGAGTTGGCCAACAACTTACCGTCACTTTGTGGCCATCCACCAGTTCGAATTGTCCGTTCAACAGCGACAACAGCAACAACAACAGCAGCAACATGTTGTTGCTGCCATTGCTTGTGTTGCCGGTTCGTGTTGTTGACCGTTGCATTAACAATATTGTGCACATATTTTGTAATCGTCACTTTTGATATTTCTCGTGCAGCGAATGTGGCTACTGGTGGTGGTGCAGTGGTGCGGTGGTGCGGCAGTTATCCAAAGACTGACCCACTTTGGAAGGCTTGCAGAATGTTGTAAATGTTGTAAGCTCGGCCTGCTCCGTTAGCTTTTGTTACTAAAATCAACCGAAAAATCAAATAAAAAAATATATATTAAATTCGCTTTGATAATAAAAACTGAAGCTCACTTTTTTTAATGTCTATTTTTAATTTCATTTTGTATGATTGCTATGATTTCACTTACGTTTTTCACAATTTCTTTAATGTTGCGCGCGCTGATAAGTTTTTCCTTTTTTTTCCACTGTTCCTCTTTTTCCCGACTTGTCACAATAATTATATATTTTGTTTATATGTGGATCTTAATCAGTGCTTGTGCTTTATATTGCACTTCCACAGATCTCTATTATATTCGTCTATATATTTGTATTTATATGCAGTTACTTTGATTTGCTTGTCACTGTTGTTGTTTCGTATAAATTATGCGTAATTAGTTGTGTACAGATTCCTTGGCTTGGATTTAATTGAATGATTTCATGTGCCGATTAATATTATAAAATTTCACACTATTTCATTACTCAAGGGCACAGTTTGTTGATGATTAATTTTAGGAAATTTTCACTGGTATACGTTTTCCAAACTGATAGGAATGTTGTGGCGTCTATTTTATGTTTTTTAAATGGCTGAAAAATGTATAAATGGTAGAAATAATATATTAATAATTTATAAACTGTATTTAAAACATTATATGTCTAATGTAGTTCGTTTTAAAACGGAAATGCACCTTAACTGCCCTTTAAGTGTCAATATTAATACAGTCGAACTTCCCTAACTCGAATCACCATTATCCACGAAAAAAGGTTCGAGTTAGGGAGACTTCGAGTTAGGGAAGTAGAATTGTATGAAATTTGCCTAGTATTGCCACTCGATTTGGTTCGAGTTAGAGAGACTTCGAGTTAGGGAAGTTCGACTGTATTTCATTCTTGACTTTGACAGATTACAACTATTTTTTAAGAACAAATAGTATAAGATTAGGTAAATGCTGACTTTAATTTTGCAAAATATTAAAAATCGCGATTCGACCTAAAACGAATTCATAATTAGTGATGAATTTCTTAAAATAATAGAGAAAATTACAGCCAAAGTTTGGAATCATCGAAAAAAATTGTAGAAGAAAATTTAAAAACATATCAAGGAAATATGATCAAGTATTTAAATATGCGAAACGAATGTCATACCCTATTCAAGTCTACAAAAGGGGTATTCAAATGACAGAACTGTCTACAATTGGAACCTTTGTTTATTGTATTATAATTAGGGATTACAGCTTTGGGCAGACAGTGGGTCAATCGAATCAATGCAATTAGAGCACTAAACGCTTATCAATTCATATTTATTCAAAATATTTGTTTGGATTTGCACAGTAATTAATATAATGTCTATAGGAAGATGACAGATCTCAGTCAGGTATTGATTTATTGATTGAATAGCTGCAGCTGCAAAATGTTAGTACTACATAATTTGTGCACCTTTTAAGTAAACAACTTTTGAACCTTAAACTTGTCTAGAACAAATGGTAATGACTTAAGTTGGAAAATTTTAATGACATTTGAAGTTTAATTTAAATTTCTAATGCATTTTAAGGTTTAAAATGGCAATATAATAATTTTACAGAATTTTTAAGACTCTGTCAGTTGTCTTAAATTGAAAGAGAGACTTTTAAAGTTTATATCTGATTGAAACAGGGGCATTTTGCATGAAAGAAAACTTAATTAACTATGCGAAGATTTCACTTTGCGTCGATCGTGATGAAGTAATTTGAACTTGAACTGTCGCTTGTTGAAAGTTTGCATACACAAAAAAGAGCGCTAAAGTTGATTGTTGGGTATTGGTATTGGATGAATATTAGAAATTCAATTTTCAATTGTTCTCTTTGAACAAAATCAAATTGGCAAATTAGCACTCGATGATCTGACGTTGATCTTTCCCACGTCAATCGAAGAGATTCATATTGAAAATGAGGTAAGCTTTGGTCAATGGATCATTCACTCGATTGATTGGCAAATTGTGGTACAAGTTTTACTGGTTCATCAACAAACATATATGCATATTTATTTACATATATGTATGGTATATTTCAATTTCCATTTGTGACGCAAAGTTGAATGAAATTTGAAAATTGTTGTTGTTACACTCACTCGAAAACCCGAAATCAAAACAAATGATCAATTGTCAACGCCGACAATTCATTTACTGTACAAGTATATATATTTATAGAGCTAAACGATCCGCGCGTTGCCGGTGCGTCAATTTCCAAACTAAAACTAGCTTAGACCCGAGGCAGTTGGTCGGCCAACAATGCGAAAGCTCTCGCGTTCGCATCGAAAGCTTTTTGCCGGTATGCCGATCGTGTGCAAAAGCTTTTGCGTATGACGGAAGCAACAGCTGTTGTTGTTGTTGTTGTTATTGTTATTCTTTCACTCTTGCTGATTTTGCTGCTTCTTCTTTTCTTCGGTCTTCTAGAATATTGTTTGTAAACAATTACTTAATGCCGCATTATTGCACGCGAAAACGAACCAACGGAAGAGAGAGAGAAATAGAGAGAGAGAGAGGGAGTGCAAGAGCGAAATCAGTGTCTAAAAGGGGGACAGCGCTAACGGGTCAAGTTCATTCCAACCGGTTTCTTGTCATAGACTTACACACAAACACACACTCTCTCTCTCTCTTTTTTTATCTATGCGTATACAAACTTTAACCATCATTTAGTTTTTGCAATTTTTGCCCATTTCAAGGTCATTCGCGTTATTTATACATTTTGCATTTGAATTTGGGCATCCAGTTTGCCCTCAAATGTCGTTTAAATAATAAACTGTAAGTGTTGCGACTTAAATAAAGACATTATTGTAAGCAGATTAATGTTAAGATCGAACTGTGGACACTCTTCAAATTTTTAGTGTGAATTATCTTAAAATTCTTTATTATATTAATTAGTTTTAATATAGAATTAAATACAGTCGAAATTCCCTAACTCGAACTTCCCTAACTCGAATTTTCTTTAACTCGAACAAAATTGAGTGGCAATAGCGTTTATTGAGCAAATTTCACCCGATTCTGCTTCCCTAACTCGAAGTCTCCATAGCTCGAACTTTTTTGTCGGATAATGATGATTCGAGTTAGGGAAGTTCGACTGTATATTCAAATATAATTATGTATTATTTTAAATAAAAAAAAAAAAATTTTAAAAAAACCAAATTTGATTTATAAATACATAATCTATTTGTTAATTTTTCTTACTTTTATTAGAAAAAAAATTATTAAAACAAATACTCGTATTTCAACTTGCAAAAACGAAACAAAAAATTCTAACAATTTTCCTACCTGATAAAAATATGCAATTGCCCCACTTTTATACGTACATATGCGTATCAAATCACTTAAATTAGATCTGCCGGGGAAAACTCTTTAGACATGCCCTTTGCCCAACAAATCCAATCTACTCATAACCCCATGGAGCACTCCAATTTCCTAAATCGCTTTTCTGTATTCTGCCGTATAATTTAAATAAACAACAATAATAGTATCAACAACAAGTGAGAGAGCTGAAGAAGATGTCTATGCTCGACTTTGAAATACCCTAGGAGAGAGTAAAAAATGCTCCAAGTTGATGTTAAAAGTCGAATTTATACGCTAAATATTTATTTATTGTATAATAAATTGATAAAAAAATATTAAAGCTCATTAAAATATACTTAAAAAATCGGATATTTATTTGTCCAATCGATTAATATTTTTTAGCTAAAAATTAAAATACAGTCAAACTTCCCTAACTTGAATCACCATTATCCAAAGAAAAGGTTCGAGTTATTCGAGATATTCTACTTAAAGAGTTCTAATTCTTAAGTTTTTTAATTTTACTGCCACTTATTAAGGTCAAGCTAGAGAGAAATTCGAGTTAAAGAAGTTCGAGTTATGGAAGTTCAACTGTAGTTTTTACTTGATAAATATACCCGCTCGGGTTGCCATTGCAGGGTACTCGCAATTGAGCCTGCAATGCGCAGCACTTTGTGTTAGTCACGCAAAAATTTGTATGCCGTTGAGAGTTGCACTTTATTGTGTTTATTTATTATGCAAATTTGCATTAATTTTTTGTTGCAACACGTGGCACAATCATGGCAGCAACAATAACAACAACAACAGCAATGACTCGGGGCAGCAACAGTTGCTGCATTTTGGGGCCTTAAATTGGGTTCATGAAAAATGCATGTGGCACCGAGAATGTTGGAAATTGTGATCCTGCGGCAGTTGAGCTTAGTGCAAGGACATTTAGACAGCTTTTGTGCTTAAAATAGACGCGTTGATAGACAATTAAAAATGTTGCCTACAAAAGCTATCAATAGTTCAGCTCGGGGGCCATAGCAACTGAAGGAAATAAAATCTAAAAATCACTAGCAAAGCAAATCGCCTTAAAAGAATGCCCCCCAAAAACCTTCAACCCCTTAGCCCTGAAACCCGTACCCCTTTAAAGCATCCTCCTGCCTAAGTCCACGTCTGAGCACTTTGTGTAAATTGTCAACGTTGTGCGTCCTTCTACGCATACGAGAAACGACAATAACAACAGCAACAGCAACAACAGCAGCAGCAACAACCTCGGCAACAAAGACTTCAGGTTATTGCATGCATTTTAATTAGTAGACAAGCCAAGTGGGTTGCCACTGTGTTGCCACTGTGGCATCTACACATGTGAATGCAACGCATCTAAGACACAAGACGAACGGATGCATGGGTAGTTCCAGAAGTTGTCAAAGCCATGAAAATCAAAAGTGATTGCGATTGAAGTTAATAGTATATTGAAATCTAAAAAAATTACCATTTTTCTTCAAATCTGAAATTTTAAAAATAAAAAAAAGTAAATAATAATAATGTTAATACTAATTATATAATTTATAATTCGTGTATCACAATATTGAAATAATTAAAATTTTAAGCTAAAATCAAGATTTATTTTAAAGCTTAAAGCTTATCATAATATTATAAATGGTAATATTACCATTTCTTTATTTTACTAAGTGTGAATTGTTTAATCTTAATAATATTTTAAAATCGAATCTTATAATAGGGACAAGTGCCTTAAATAATAAGCGTAAGCTTATATGTAGCACAAGGAATCGAAATAAAGAAATTAAATTTAAAATAAATAAAATAAAACTGAACTATTTCAACAAAATTAATATTTTAAATTAAATTAAAATTTTAAACTTAAATTTAAAATGCAGGAAGATCCTTAAAATTTAAAACTATTGTCGAGACCCGAATATGTACATATGTACATACATACATACATATATAAATACATATTTAATTTGTCAATGGGTCTTAAACTTAAACGTCACAAAAATTGTACCATATATTTGGGCGCTGGTGTCATTTTCTTTTAAATAGCCCCAGACTTATGTAAATTAATAAGATTTATTTAGTATGTACATAAAACAGAAAAATAATCTTTGTATGCAAATAAATAAAAAATACATAACTAAAAAATATTGAAGCAATCAATTTAGTAGTCTGCGCTCAGCTGTCACTTAACAACTATTGAAAAGGTATAATAAAAGGTAGAAAACTGGCAAGTGAAAAATAGCTGGAAAAACGCAAATCATTAGGATGATGAAAAACGATGCAATGCTAACCAGACAATGACATATGAACCGATGAGCTCCGACAACGTGTCCAATTTCTCATAGCAAACAAACAAAACTGTCAAAAAATAAAAAAGGAATTCCCTACTATATGAATTCCTTGTAAGAGGTTAGAGAGCGAGAGAGAGAAAGATATAAGAGAGGGAGATGGAGTGCAGAGTAGTCCCTTTACAGTTTCTGCCGAGTCCTTTTCAATCTATCATTCTGCCCTCGCGGTTAGCAACTACCCTCTCTTCCCAGCCCCTCCTTCCCTGTTATGCGCTAGTTTCTTGTATTTATTTTTAAATTGTTTTGCACACACATAAACAAAAACACACACACACACATGCAGACAGACACGCACACACAATTACAGCAGCTGACATCCTCCATACATAGACGGACAACGCGGCGTATGCGCCATGTGACTTAAGCTCATGTATGTGTGCGTGTGCTTGTATCTGTATTGTATATGTGTGTGGTATACAAAAAAAAATCTGTGTAACGCGCATCTGTCAAGCAACCAAACGCCCCACGTCTCTCTGTGTATGTGTGTGTGTGTTTTTGTTAGTGTGTGTTTGTATGTATGTAAATGTCCTTGAGTGCTTGACGGATGACATTCATAAACGTCACTTCAATTACCTCCACGCGCCAACGCCGCCGCCGACGTCGCCGCAAAAGATTCTGAAAAGTCAGTCAGCCAAAGTTTAAGAATCTCTTTACATTTTCAATTTCAATTTCACTTTTCTTTTATTTTATGCTTTGCGGTTCAACATTTTGACAAATTTTGAAAACTATAAAAATGTAAAGCAAAATGAAGCGCTTTGGCAGCGGATAAAATATGAGAGATCAGATACTTCGTGTTCCGATTAGCATTTTCGCATTGATTTCACGTGTATGTTAGCATACTTTTTGGCTTAGTTAATATTTTCGGAGTCACATAAATGGGCTGCAAAATATTTTATTGGATTTTTAAAATATTATTAATTATATATTTAAGGATCATTTGTTTTTTTTTATTATTTTTGTATTGTTTTTTTTTTTATTAACTTTGTATTTTGTAGCTTGCTTTTTTAAATTTAGAAATGAATTTACTTTAATTCAATAAATAAATTTAATTATTCATTTAAATTTTAAATGGCTTAAAATCAATGTTTTAATTCGGAATGGACCTGGCTGATAAAATTGAGCAAACAAAATAAAATAATCAGATGGTTGTTACCCTGTACCTATAAATAAATTTAAAAAATAAGGTCGTTTAAAGTATTTTAATAACTTTACAAAATGTTAAGAAAGATTATATAAATTTTAAAATTGTCTCTGAGTTTAATTAGGTGAGATTAGGAAATGAAGCGATAACAGAGATAATAAAGCTTAAGAATTTAAGCAAATTCTCAGCTTGAGTAATGTAACAAATATATTCTGTAAAACTGTATACAATTATATGTAATAATTATGCGAAATTTAAGAAAATATATGTACATGTCATAAAACGCTTATTTCTCTGCTCCACTTTTCGCCTCACATTCGTATCGCATTGAACTTAAATTTGCTTTCATAGTTTTTACGACTTTTCATTTTGTTTTGCTTTTATTTTTCACAAATTAAGCGCATTGATTTTCACTCGACATCATCAAAAAGGCGGCTGCCTTGTGAACATTTTTATCCACACACACACAAAGTATACAAATACATACACGAATGTGTGTGTGTAGAGGGGTTGCAGGGAGGGGGGGGGGGGTTAGGAAGATGCTTCCTTCACTTACACTTGTCCTTACAAATTTGTCCTTTTTCTCAAATGTGAAAAGACGCATAATGTCCTTTTACTTGTATTCTTTTTCTCTTCTCTCTTCTGCTTCTTCTCTCTATTTTCGTTTTCGTTTTATTTTTTTCCTTTTTTTTTTGTTGTTGACGACATTTCGCCTCGACGTCTGTCGCTGCTGCTGTCACGTTACACGCCCACCGCCCACATTTGCTACTTGTAAATTATTTGCATTAGTAGCCACTTGTGCCCTCTGTGTGTGTGTGTGTGTATGTGCGTGTGCGTGTGCGTGTATGCGTGCGTATGTAAGTGTGTATGTGTGCGTTTAGTTGCGCTTGGTCTGCCCGCAAGCAAACTGGCAAAACCTGCCCAAGCTTTAGTCTGTAGCCAACCAACCCCCTACCACCCTACCATCCATCCCCCTCATATCCCTCATATTCCCTCTCCTCCACGGTTTTGGCAGCCCGTAGATTTCACTTGCCCTGCTGCGTGTTTGTTTATTACTCGTACATATATACATTAGGGTGTCCCTTATTTGGCCAAAGTCAATATTTTTAAACGCATACGGGCTAGTTCTGTTCATTAGGTCCTAAAGCACTCAGAAATAAATTTTTACCTCAATCGGAGTATGTTAACCCGTGCCGACTTGGATCGGAAAATTTAAAGATTATATGGGACAAAAAAAAAATTTTTTTTTTTTTTTAATTTTTATTTTTTTATTTTGTTCATTAGGTCCTAAAGAACTCAAAACCAAGTTTTCACCTTGATCGGAGTACGAGAACCCATTCAAATTTGCATCGAAACATGAAAAAACAGTATTTTAACACTGATTATACATTTTTCGATGGTTTTTCATGTTTTGATGCAAATTTGAATGGGTTATCGGACTCCGATCAAGGTGAAAACTTGGTTTTAAATTCTTTAGGACCTAATGAACAAAATAAAAAAATAAAAAATTAAAAAAAAAAAAATTTTTTTTTTGTCCTTTATAATTTTGAAATTTTCCGATCCCAGTCGGCACGGGTTATCATACTCCGATTTAGGTAAAAATTTATTTCTGAGTGCTTTAGGACCTAATGAACAGAACTAGCCCGTATGCGTTTAAAATATTGACTTTGACCAAATAAGGGACACCCTAATATACACATTGAAATTTCCATTTTTTTTGCCTTCTCGTGGTTGCTATTGCTACTCCTTGTACACTAACAGGGCTCAAATGGGGTAGTATAGACTATGTTGTGATATTTTGATAAACAGCCGATTTGCTAAATTTCGTTTGAATAGATATTTAGATATTACTTGTTTAGCCAAAACATATGGAAATCTTCGGTTAAAAATATATTGAAAAATTTGTACTTCTAAACTCTTCTCACAATTTATAAATCACGTTTTCGTGTGTGAATTCCCAGCATACAAAAGTGATCTTCTAATGTATTGTTTCATGTTTTTTCTTTTTTAAGATAATCATTTAAATGTGAGCTTGACCAAAGTCAAAGATCTTACATAGTTCTTTATTTACGTATACGTAATTATACTGAATATTAAATGATTTGTTGCTATTTAATCTAGTATATTATGATATTATTTTGATATTATTATGATGAAAACATTAAAAACTGCACACAATTCTCATATTACGTATACGTAAAAGTAACTTGAGTTAACAGCACATAAACCTAGTCTTTTCTA
Source organism: Drosophila recens (assembly GCA_037043495.1). NCBI lineage: Eukaryota > Metazoa > Arthropoda > Insecta > Diptera > Drosophilidae > Drosophila > Drosophila recens. The sequence continues at coordinate 5,358 of JBAMBJ010002789.1, read as the reverse complement.
CTATTTTTTGAAGTTTCATCTTCTTATAAATTAATAACCTTCAATATGGTAGTATTTAGTATTTATTCGTAATTCTTCCTGGCGCTAAAGCAAATAAGTTTACTTAAAGATTAAAGCATTAGTCACAATCTATATTTTAGTCTATCAAAAAAGTCATAATTTAAAATTAAATTAATTAACAAGATAAAAATGATTCTTAGCCACTACTTATGAGAAAAATTTTTTGTATATTATATAAACATAATTTTTTGTATTAATACTAAGAAAATAATACTAGTAAAATGCTCTCAATAATATTGTAAATTAATATGATTTAAGGCTAATCGTTTTACTTACTATTATTTATACTAGCATTGGACGTTGAATTTTAAAAAATTTTCAGTTTAATTAAAGCTAATCCGAACTATTATTTAAATTTACAGGGTATAAGTCCAGCTGTGTATTAGTAACTCATTTTGTTCTGTTTTGTTGCTGTTGTTGCTCGCTGTTTGGGCTTGCACTTAAATTAACTGATTGCAACATTTTATACAGCTTTTTATGCCCCGTTGTGTTTTTGTGTTTGGGTTTTTAGCCTTTTCCTCGGGTATTTCGCCAACGAGTGTGAGTTCGGTATATCTCAAGGGAGTTGCGTTTTAAGAGGCTAGTAAACGCGGTTGCTACTCTATATATATGTACCATAATATTAGCCTCTCTTCCTCTGCCTCTATCTATCTTCCTTTCTCTGTCTGTCCTTCTATAGATTTCGTTTTGGCTTTTTATGCAAACGCTTATTGCGTGCGCACAACGTGGCGTATGCGCAATGTATTCAACTGAAATGCATTAAACTTGCCCAGACAGCGACTAATTGTGCGAGTGAGGGAGATGGGGAGAGTGCAAGTGCAAGTGCAAGAGAGATAGCATTCGCCACGTTGACTGCGTATAATATTCTGGAATTGTTTGTTCAAAGGCAAGGATTTAAGTATGTGGCTCAAGTGTCTGGTAATTATGGGCACACACACACACACACAGACACATACATAAACGTGTATTATTGTGTGAGGGGCGTGTGAATATATATGTGTTTAGGGCCATGTTATAAAGTTGATAAGACATCGTTGCGGTTAACTCTGCCGATAAACAGTCCTATGACTTGTAGTGAATTGTTTACAAGCGCTAAAGATATGCAAATTGAACGGAAAGGACGACGTTGGCTTTATCTGAAAGAGTAGATAGAATAACTTAGGCAACCGCAATTGGAATAAGCATAGGCATGGATATTATTATACCCACTCCAGTGCTGTCGAGTACTAAATTTATATATACTTAGATGGGACCCGTTTCCAATTTCAATTCCTATTTCCTAATTCATCTTGAAATGTATATATTTCACTCAAATAGCGAGTTAAGTAGAAAACTTCCTGAAGAGATTTCATTGTTCAGACAGGATTTTTGGCAGAATTCCTACATGTATTTTTTACTTGTGTTTTTATTATATTTTTAGAAATTAATTTAAAAAATTTAAAAAAAAAAAAACGATTCTACAAGTTGAATTACGAACTAGCTAAGGATATTTTACAATATTTAATTTTACTATTTAGCTGCCAGCTTACCTCAATAAAACGCTCTCATTTATTTTGAAAGCTATTTTAACTTTGACTTACTTTACCAAGAAATAATTAGGAAAATCGATGAATAACTTTTGCTAAAAAAGTATCAAAAAAGTTTTTTTTAGAATTTGGTAAGCATATACTTAAATTACTTGGATGCTGAGTAAATTTGAAATAAACTATAAGAAAATGACATTAATTTTAAGTTTAACATTCATTCTTTTAATTTATAATAGTGTCAAAGAGGGATCTTACATTTTGTGCAAACATGATCGCTGGAAACGAAATATCTCAAAATATTAATTGTTCACTTCCGTGATGTCAATTAATGATAATTTGAATCAATTAAAAAGCATTCAGTTTATTTTGCGCTTTTGTTATTGTTCCGAGCTGATACAAAGCACAGCCAAGAGAAGAGCGTGAAAGATACTACAGTAGTAGATGCTCTCTTAAATTTATTAATATTTCTAAAAAACACTTATTACACTAGGCAACCAAATAAATTGATGGAAATAAAATCTGTTATATTTAAAGGTTTTTGGTTTTCCACTGAAAGTAATGCTCTATAATTTATTGTTTATATTTAATATATATACTGAATAACAATTTAATTTTGAACAATTAAAATTATAATTTCTCTGCAGTTTCTTTTTTATTTAATGTTTACAAAAAAAAAACTTCAGGTATTACAATTTGTTGAAAAAAATCTTTAAAGTGGCTTTCGATATAACAGAGCAAGTTTAACAAACTTACATGTTAATTTTTTGTATTTTATGGTGTTCATATTTTAATACACATTTTTAAATTTTCAGCATCAGTTGCAGAACAAATAGTGTTGGGCGTAGAAAAATTATGAATTTTTGTGTAGTACTGTTTTTAAATAACAATTTTTAAAGTAAAGTCCAATCGTATTTCTTAAAAACATATGTGAGAAAATAGCTTTTGATTCTAGCAAATTTTAAAGGTTAAATTTAAATTTTTGATTATTTGGAGTTTTAAATACAACAGAAATTTATAATTTTTTTTGTTACCTAGTGTTAAAACTTTGCTAGTTTGTAGTTTTTCTAGAACACAATTTCGCTTTCGCTCTGAGCGAGTGACAGCACTATCGCTTGCACTTCTACACAAACATATTATTGAAAAGTCTACAATCTCTGTCAGACTTATACTCGCTGCAGCATCCGCTTTCCGATCAGTTAAAAAAGTGCTTTCTGGAAACATTGGAAATATTTTTGTCACTCAAGTAATTTTGTTTGATATATTCGCTCACTTTGCCTCGATCAGTGGAAATAAACGCTTGAAACAATAGCGACATTTAAATACTTTAAATACATATTTAAACTGTATATCAAAGACGTCAATAAGGATTAATATAGTGATATTGTGATTGTAAAAGTGATATTTTGACCGAGTTAAGAGTGAGTGTTTAATTACGAGCAAAATGATATTGTGTTCACCATTGTCAACACATATAAAGTTTATACGGCAGCATTTGTCTATTTAATTGATCAATGCGCTATGTTTGGTTTTTTTAAAGACGAATTTATATATAGCATAAGATTTTTAAAATGTAAATGTGAGAATAAAAGCGTAACCATAACCGCAAACGATAACCGGTATTAACCGATTGAAATTGATTACCGTAACTGAAACCGTAACCGAAACATAACTTTTTTATTAAAACGAATCCTAAAAATCTAAGTTATTCCAACCAAAATATAAACGGGTAAAAAACGTCTTAAGCATAAAATAAAATAATGTTGTTAAAGTGAAACCATTGTTGTTTTTTTTTTTTAACTAAAATCAAATTTTACTTCTGCTCTAATTTAATTTATACATCGATCTCAACAAAAAGATTTTAATTTTTTTAATTTTTGAAATTTTTTTGGGATTTTAAAATTTTTAAAATTTGCTTTGTAAACCGAAATCATACTGGTATTACTTTGATTTCCCTTAAACGTATACTATAAATGTAAATTGGCAAAGCTTTGTTGGAAATTAGTATGAAAAGTATCGGCAATTCTTCTTTAAATCATATTACATACCTTTTGGAGCATAAATACTTTGAATTGCTTTCAATGTGCACATAAACGATTTCAAAAGAATGTGGCAAAAATACTTGCCCCCTGTAAATGCAAACGCCTTAATACATATAAAAAAAAGTGCTTTTCTGCTTTTGTGTTGCAATTAAAACAAGTATTTTGGGATTGATTGAATCGATTTCGGCTACAAATTATAGACTTATATCTAATAATAGTAAAGGTATGCCTAGGGAAATTAGTGAAACATAAGAAGCATTTTGCATAATCACGGCACAAATTGTGGCCAAAACGGATGCCGAGTCTAAGCCAAAGTCAAGTAACAATCGTAGAGCTAAAAATAAGATTTAGCTGTATTATCAGACTGAGAATTGGGGGATTGTTTGTTGTTTCGTTGTTCGTTAAACCAAAATAGGAAGTTCAACCAACCATGTTGAGCTCAATCTGTATGTGTGTGAGACTGTGTGTGTAGGAAAATGGCCCTCGTATCCGTCACAGGCTGTGTGTGTGTATGTATGTGTGTGTTTTGTGTATGTGGCCCCGCATCCAGAGCGATTTATCAAAGTTCATTGAAATTGTGCTCGAACCACGAAACAGTTTGTGACCTTGGGTTTGGGATTCGGTGGTTGGGTGGTTGGGTGGTTGGTTGGCTGAGAAAACACCAGGCGAGTGTCCTTGACGATGACGACGTCATTCATTAAAAAATTTCCTCAGCTAGTTTGTTGCCCAATGCTATTAAACAGCATTGAGCTGTCAAGCGTAATACAATCCAAACAAAGTGCCATAAAAGCCAGTCACACTCACACTCACACACTCACAACCCCCAAATCACAGTCAGAGTCACAGTCAGAGTGGCAAAACTTTCTTTTTGTTCCCAAAAATCTGATTTATGATTTTACCAATCCCCATAACCAAAACTCCGACCTCCAACAGATGAAAAGTCAATACGCCACATTTGATTAATAATCATATTATATGCTTTATTAAGCATCGAGACAAAGACAAAACACAAGCCCGCATATTCTATGCATATCGAGAGGGGAGAAGCAGTTTCTATAGTATTTATACCCTCTGCTAATGACTTTGGAGCTCAGCTCGCATTTGCTAAATTAATATAGATTAATTTGTTTCTAATGATGCATATTTATATGTGTATCGCTCAAGTCAAGTTATCTCTCTCTCTCTCTCTCTCTCTTTGTAATGTCTTAAAAAGGATCTTTTCATTTAACAATTAATCAATTGTTAATGTATATTAATCAATTTATAGCAGTCAATGACATATGTAATATAAATTTGTTTGTAATTGTAATTACACAATAATAGAATTCAATTCCATATCAGCGATTATTCTGAGTATAAACTTACTAAAAAACACTGTATATGCCGGTCTGCGCTAGTGACAAAGCATCAAAATCTAAAGAAAGAATGATATATGGTATTGTCACAGGAATATCACAGAAATTTATAGTTTTAAATAAGAAAATTACATGCTAGGACAAAAAATTAAAAATATTACAAACGCACAATTATTTCATAAGGTTATTTATATGCCTTCTATTTAATTAAGCTTTAAGCAGTATCCTTAAAATTGATCATGAACATTGAAAAATTGTGTATAATTTAGCTTTATTATTATCTAGAAAACTGCAGATATCGAAGTTTTAACCATCCATATTATCTATTTCTCTTATCTGCATTTGAAAAAATTAAATAAAATTGTTTGATTCTTATTT
>JBAMBJ010002788.1:0-26399 GCA_037043495.1 Drosophila recens | reverse complement strand
TATAAATGTAAATTGGCAAAGCTTTGTTGGAAATTAGTATGAAAAGTATCGGCAATTCTTCTTTAAATCATATTACATACCTTTTGGAGCATAAATACTTTGAATTGCTTTCAATGTGCACATAAACGATTTCAAAAGAATGTGGCAAAAATACTTGCCCCCTGTAAATGCAAACGCCTTAATACATATAAAAAAAAGTGCTTTTCTGCTTTTGTGTTGCAATTAAAACAAGTATTTTGGGATTGATTGAATCGATTTCGGCTACAAATTATAGACTTATATCTAATAATAGTAAAGGTATGCCTAGGGAAATTAGTGAAACATAAGAAGCATTTTGCATAATCACGGCACAAATTGTGGCCAAAACGGATGCCGAGTCTAAGCCAAAGTCAAGTAACAATCGTAGAGCTAAAAATAAGATTTAGCTGTATTATCAGACTGAGAATTGGGGGATTGTTTGTTGTTTCGTTGTTCGTTAAACCAAAATAGGAAGTTCAACCAACCATGTTGAGCTCAATCTGTATGTGTGTGAGACTGTGTGTGTAGGAAAATGGCCCTCGTATCCGTCACAGGCTGTGTGTGTGTATGTATGTGTGTGTTTTGTGTATGTGGCCCCGCATCCAGAGCGATTTATCAAAGTTCATTGAAATTGTGCTCGAACCACGAAACAGTTTGTGACCTTGGGTTTGGGATTCGGTGGTTGGGTGGTTGGGTGGTTGGTTGGCTGAGAAAACACCAGGCGAGTGTCCTTGACGATGACGACGTCATTCATTAAAAAATTTCCTCAGCTAGTTTGTTGCCCAATGCTATTAAACAGCATTGAGCTGTCAAGCGTAATACAATCCAAACAAAGTGCCATAAAAGCCAGTCACACTCACACTCACACACTCACAACCCCCAAATCACAGTCAGAGTCACAGTCAGAGTGGCAAAACTTTCTTTTTGTTCCCAAAAATCTGATTTATGATTTTACCAATCCCCATAACCAAAACTCCGACCTCCAACAGATGAAAAGTCAATACGCCACATTTGATTAATAATCATATTATATGCTTTATTAAGCATCGAGACAAAGACAAAACACAAGCCCGCATATTCTATGCATATCGAGAGGGGAGAAGCAGTTTCTATAGTATTTATACCCTCTGCTAATGACTTTGGAGCTCAGCTCGCATTTGCTAAATTAATATAGATTAATTTGTTTCTAATGATGCATATTTATATGTGTATCGCTCAAGTCAAGTTATCTCTCTCTCTCTCTCTCTCTCTTTGTAATGTCTTAAAAAGGATCTTTTCATTTAACAATTAATCAATTGTTAATGTATATTAATCAATTTATAGCAGTCAATGACATATGTAATATAAATTTGTTTGTAATTGTAATTACACAATAATAGAATTCAATTCCATATCAGCGATTATTCTGAGTATAAACTTACTAAAAAACACTGTATATGCCGGTCTGCGCTAGTGACAAAGCATCAAAATCTAAAGAAAGAATGATATATGGTATTGTCACAGGAATATCACAGAAATTTATAGTTTTAAATAAGAAAATTACATGCTAGGACAAAAAATTAAAAATATTACAAACGCACAATTATTTCATAAGGTTATTTATATGCCTTCTATTTAATTAAGCTTTAAGCAGTATCCTTAAAATTGATCATGAACATTGAAAAATTGTGTATAATTTAGCTTTATTATTATCTAGAAAACTGCAGATATCGAAGTTTTAACCATCCATATTATCTATTTCTCTTATCTGCATTTGAAAAAATTAAATAAAATTGTTTGATTCTTATTTAATTAAGCAAAGATTTGAAGCAAATCGGGCTGCTACCGAACCCAAATCGAATGTTTTCCAAAACGTTGTTAAATTTTTAATATTTTTTTCAAATCATTCCAAATGCGAAGGCCGGAGTTCTTTGATCTAAAAATTTAAATTTTAAATAAAATTAGCTTAAAGCTGCTTATTAAATATGAAAGTTTAAATAAACCATCCATAGATAAGTGAAATACTCGCATATTTTAATTAATATACTTTTATATTCAACGGAATCAACTGCAGACATCTAAAATTCAGCGTTAGCTCTTAAATGAACTATATAACATCTCAAGATTTAAGTACCTTATCAAAAAGAATAGCTGGAACAATCAACTTTTGTGCGTCTTTTTCTCTTTTTGGGTTAAAAGCACAATATTGAGCTGCAGGGCATCTCGTAGTAAAGCAGACTTATTATCCCTTATTTTAGTTATATCGTCTTGTGTCCATGTCCAGTCTATTGTTATATAACTCTTTTGTTTGGCCGCAGTTGACTTGGGCCATTTATTTAGCCGTGTCGAGGGTTCTTTTATCTAAATATATATATTTATATATATAGTATATCTTTATCAGTTAGTTTTTCCCCTGACAAGTGCAGACCACATGTTGTTCCCTTTCCTTTCCCACCTGCCCTTCTTTCTAGCTTCATCTCTGCTACAAACTTCCAATTTATTTTTGGCCAGCCCACAAATTATAATTACAAATGATATATTTTGGCGTTTTTATTATGAGACTGTGCATAAAATAAATGATCTAAACGCCTATTAGAGCTCACTTCTATGACAAACGTGCAAAACTTTGCCCCGCTTTGCTGTTCTTACATTTTTTCTGCTTCGGCATTACCCTACACAGTGTTGGATATATGTATTATAGCTTCAAGTACATACGTCATGTGAATTCCGAAAAATAAAGATAATAGATAAATCTGAATTTAAATTTTAAATTTTAAGAACTAGGAATCTCAAAACATTCAGAGTAGAACAATTAGATAAATCGAATTAACTAGTTACGTTTAAACTAGAAAATGTGGTTGGGGTTTTTCTGAATTAAATTTTCTTTTCAAATAATTAAATTCAATAGGTATTCTTGTTTTTTCATTAATTTTTAAGTGTATAACAAATAAAGAAGGACACTCAAAAAATAGTCAATTGATCTCAGAAAGTTATGATTAAGACAATATTTTGTGTTTTTTCGTGGATTCTGCGAGTATCTTTTAAATTTTGGAATAATTCGAAATATGCAAAGAAATACAAAAAAGTGGTAAATAAGCGTGAAATATACAAATCGAAAATATTTTTTAATTTTCCTAATTTTTGCCTGTGCAATTTTCTTTTTGAAATTTTATGTTACACATTTTGTAATTTTATATTCTTAATTTAAATTAGCTATTTAAAAGTTTTCTAGTTTTTTTTTGACATCTTTGGCATTTGAAGTATTATTTGTAAAAATGTTTGAGGGGAATCCCCATATTAAGTACGAATAGAATTAATTCAAAGAATGATTTAAGTAAACATTCTTTTTCATTTCATTTTTTGTAATTTTATTTTCCTTATTTGATTAAATTATTTATTAGTTTCCTAGTTTTGTATTGCACATCTTTCGTATTTAAGAGTAAATTTTTAGAGGGGCTCCATACATTAGGTACGAATAAATTTAGAGAAAAATTTATGGAAAAACTTTATACTATTTTCTTTTCATATAACTAACATTAGCTTAAAAACTGAAGTATATCTATTAGATAAATTTATATCTTTTTGTGAGGACGGCAGTGTTTAGGCGATTCGTTACATTTTCAGTCAATTTCTTTTAATTCTATAAATATTTGATATGGCGAACTGGGGCTATCAATGGGGCTGCTGGAAACGGAGCAAACTATGGAGGAAAACCGGAAAACTCGGGAGTGAGAGCGAGAGGTCGGACCTGGGATTGGGTTTGGGTCCACGACGTCGCATTGTTGTGCGTAGAAATATCTAAGCTATGCGGCGTACCGAACCGGGCATAATCAAAATACAATTGTGCGAGGATGTGCTGTGTGTGTGTGTGTGTTCGTATTGGAGTATAGGTTGGTTTGCCTGTATGCGTGTGTGTGACTGTTTGTAAGTGTTGTAACGCGTGCACGTTTATTTGTGCTCTTCATACATACGTAGATTCTTTTATAATTCAGCCTGCTATTTGTTTGGCAGCAAACTCTACCTGTGCTCTCTGCTCTCAGCTGTCAGCTGCGCTGCGAATGTTTGCCATAAACTGGAAAGTGCGAGAGAGCGTATAAGAGAGTGGTATAAGAGCATGGTTTGGAGTGCCATTTATTGCGCGGCGGAAAATATTAAAGCCTGCATAATGAAAGAATAATAAATTAATTAAATATAAATTTTAACAACATGGTGCAACAAAACAGCGAACAGAGAGAAAGAGAGAGTGGAGAGCAGTGTGAGAGCGTGTTTGTTAAAATAACTGAGCTCCTTTTTTGGCGAGAGCAAAGACTGGAAACGTTCGGTTGGCTGTTCGTGTGTATCGCGTCGGTTCATTCGGCTTCCATTGGCTTCGTGGCTGTGGCCCCAGACTCGTGACTCGTAGCTGGCACAGGACCCAAAACGTTTTCGTGCGCTGCGCTGACAACATCCTCGCAGGACCAAAAAGCGGACGGTTCGTTGTCTCACTCTGTATATATATGTGTGTGTGTGCAGAAACCTTTAATCGAGTACTGTGACTGTGACTGTGACTGTGACTGTGTCTGTAACTGTGACTGTGTGAGGTGTTGAAAATTGATTGCACTTTTAAAAGCCACAAGACTTAGAACAAATCGCCAATGAAATGATAAACGAACGAATTAAGAAATCAAAGCGCTCAACAAAATGCAAAGCTGTATTGAAAAGTGTTCTAGAAAATTGAATACAAGCCAAATTTTTATATAATCAAGCAATAAAAATGACACAGCGCTCATCTGTGTGCGTGTTTGTGTTCGTGTGTGAGAGTGCCTGTGTGTGTGTGTGTGTTCGTGTGAGCGTGAGTGTGTCAGTGTGAGTGCAGAAATGTTAATGCTATTGTATCAAATATATACGTGAATGTGTGACTGTGACTGTGTGTATGTGTGTGCTAGTGTTTGTGTGAGTGTGAGTATGCGTGTATTCTCGTGCCTTCAGGCCTTTTATAAAGAGGTCAAAACGTTGCTTTCGTTTTTCTACGTTTTGCAGTGTGCAAAGTTGTACGCTGCTGTTGTTGTTGTTGTTGCTGCTGCTGATGACTGCCCAAGACAGAAAATTTAACAGGCAACCAAAATTTTGGTAGTCAGTATGTTTTTTTTGGCACCGCCCCTCTTAAAGTTAGTGCTATGCGTAGCGAGTAAATGATATAATAATTCGAAATCTTAAGCTTAGCTTTAATGTTTAGGCACAAAAATTACATTTATTGTAGCATACTTCTAGGTGCCCGGGTTAAAGTTGACTTAAAATTTAATATAGATAAAAAGGGCAGTCTTAAAAACCAAGCGCTGAAAGTATTGCACAAAAAATATTAAAAATGATTAATTTATTAAAAATAAATTAATTTTCTTATATATTTTCTAATAATATGTTTTATTTGGTTTAACATTATATTTTTTTATATATCTGTTTAAAACAAAGAAAGTTTATTTAAAGCTCAGAGGAGTTGTTGGTATTTTAATATGGTCTTAATTGACGTTAAGAATTTTAATCAATTTAATGTGCAATTACGAAAAGGCCCCAAAATGTTACGCAATTGGCAACAGAATTTCATTTCACGCACCTCAAGAGAATCAAATAATTAATAATAATGTCCAACGAGTCCAAATTCTTGGCTAAAGTTAAGCCTATGTCTAAAAATACTAGCAAAAAAAAAAAGGTAGTAGCAAAATGTGCGAGGCTCATACGCACACACACACACAAACACACTGGCAAATAGAAGAGTGGGTGGGGGGCAGGACATTAGCGGCAGCTACTCAAAGCATAACAATGAACGTAACCGCACATAGAGCCCAGAGACAGGCATAGACAGCCACAAGCAGCTACATAAAAAACGAGAGGGAGAGTGGGCGAGTAAGAGCAAGAAAGAGCAAGAGCAAATGGGGAGTGGGTGTTACCTACTAAACTAAATGAAAGTAAAAATTGTAAGCGTAAGCTAAAACAACAAACACAAGAACAGCGGCAGCAGCAGCAGCGGCAGCAGCCGCCGTACGCAGCAGAAAACGAAAGCAATAACAGAAAACGTGAGCAGCGATAAGAACGTTGAGATAAGCAGCAGAGCGTAAGCATGGAAATAACAAAGCGACACAAAGAGAGCGCAAGAGAGCGTAAGAGAGCGAGAGTGGGAGAGTGTGTTTTTGTGCTTGTGCAAGAGAGTAAAGTGAGCGCATGCAAATTACAGTTGGACTGATCGAAAGTCTCTTAAATGATTGTTACATTAATCTAATCTGTTGACTTTTAATTCTATTTATGTTTCTCTCTCTCTCTTTACAGATTTAACAGCTCGTGCTAGTTATATTCGAAACGAAATACGAAAATGTAAACAAATGTAGCGCACGCGCAGCAGCAGCAGCAGCTACAACGCATAACAATAACAATAATAACACCAATAGTAACTACTTAATTCTCTCTCTGCCATAAACTGGATAAACTGACTGCCTTCCAGCTGTGGGAGCGACAGCAAAGCTGCTCCTCGTCGTCATCGTCGTCGTCGTCGTATCCCTTCCAGTGGGCCTGCAGCACTCGGCCAGCGTCGTCGCTGGCAGTGTCACAGGAGTAACCAGAGTAACAACGTCAGCGTCAGTGCTGTCCTGCTAGTCGTGCTGTCCAGGCGCTGCTGCTGGTACTCCTAGTACTTTTCTTCTTTTTTGTTTCGCGCTACACTGGCAAAACTCAGGGAAATTTTCCAAAACACACTCACACTCACACACACACCACACACGCGCACAAAAACACACGCGCACCGAGTCACAGACGAAACGTTGCGTTGCCAAAAAATACAAATTAAAGTAGATACTTTCACATGGCCTGGCCAGAAGCCGTTACCAATTTCGAGCGCAACGTGTACGTAGTGGAAATGCTGCGACAAATGTCAACGACGGCAGCAGCAGCAGCAGAAGCAGCAACAACAACGGCAGCAACAACAGCAACAACACAACGTTGCTTATTTAGTGTGGTGTTGTGTTAATTGTTATTTATGTATATATATAGTATGTATATATAAATTTTGTGTGATATTGCAACAACAATGAGCAAAAGTTGTGCAAATGCAAAAGCATAGCAGCAAATAATAAAAGAGAGATAGCAAGAGATAGAGAGAGTGGGAAAAGAGAGAGAGCGAGCAAGCAAAAGTTTTAGCAAACACAAAACAACGACAACAAACGGTTTTGCAACAACAGCAACAACAACATCAAACAGCGACTGCAACAACAAAAAGAAACAACAACAACAACATTTAACGGGTCCAATGTTGCAGCAAACAACATGCAGCAAACAACAATGGCGGCAACACAAACAGCAACAACAACAACAGCTAAAGCAAGAACAGCAGCAACTGCAACAAAAGCAGCAGCAACAACAACAGCAACAACAGCAAGAGCTACAGCACGTAGCTAAAGCTCTAAGCAGTAATAATAACAACAACAACAGCAGCAGCAGCAGCATAAGCGTTAGCAACATGCGCTTTAGCAACATGTTGCCAGCCGGACATGCAGTCAGCAAGAACATAACAACAACGATAGATTTCAATAGTCGCCGACGACGCGGACGTCTACGAAGCGACAACAAATGTTGCCAATTAGTGCCAGCAGCAGATACAAATGTTGCTAATACACAACAACAAAAAAACCAACAGCAACCACTACAACTACAACAAAAACCAAAACCAAAACAACAACCAGAAACCAAACACCATGCAAAGCTTTTGTTATCAATAATGTGCGCGTACATTGTCGATTGTGTAAATATTTTAAAACGCTTAGTATTATTAACATTAAATGGTACAACAACAACAACAACTACCAGAAAAAACCAAAACGACTGCAGCAAACAGCAAATCACAACAACAACAACAGCAACAGCAAACAACAAAACAGCCCACAAAACAATTGGTGGGCGTGGCCAGGCATTTAATTGCATATTTGTGTTGTTGCTGCTCTGCCTGCTCCCCCTGCTGGGCAGTGTCCAGGGCCATAAGCCCAAAACTGCCACACAGCATAAGCAACAACCACAACAGCCGGCACAAAATAACGATGTGACGTCTAATAATAATATGGGTGGAGGCGTGGCCGATGTGCCGCCCACTTATCAAGTGAAATCATCGCAAACATCGAACGAGGACGAAGCCGAACTTCTCTATCCCTATCAATCCGAGGAGCAAATGTTTGGCGAAGAGGAGGAGGAGGGGAGCCAACTGAATGCGGGCGACGGAGGCGACAACGCTGAGGATAATGCGGCCAATCAACATCGTATCAATGGTAAGTGCACAATTTTCACAGCATTTTTTCTGAGTCGAGTTGAGTTGACAACACACACAACAAACTGTGCGTATGCGTGATTTCGTCCTTTGACTGAAGCTATGACAAATAGCATTTGTATTTAAATGAGGCAATAGGACAAGGGGGGACTGTTTTTTGTACACAAGTGATTTATGTGACAGTCAATGTACAATTGAAGTGCAGATGCGGGAGACGACATTGAATTCATCTTCTCAGCACTCGCAAATCCAATTTCAATTGCATAGTGTTGAGAGCATGCGTTACACGCGGCGTATGCTCGATATTTGTGGCAGTAAAATACAAGCAAGAAAATGTTGTAAAAAAATAATAAATACTTTGTCTCATTAGTAGATTTTATATCAAGTCTCTTAAAAAGACATACTGATTTCAAATGCTTAAAGGTTTTGAATAGACAGACGAGGCGTATGATTAATTTTTGTAACGTTAAAAAACCAAATTGTTTAAGAAAATTTGATATCCAAATATACAAATTTTTTTTAGGTTCCTTAAAAAAAAAACCAGATTTGATTAGTTACACAGGGCGTATGAGTGATAAAAAATCTAATCGAGTTAGAAAATGTTATATCAAAAAGGGAATGATACGTAATATAACTAGATGTACTTCTTACTACTCAAAGCTTTTTATAAAAAATTTTCAGAAAACAAACAGATTATACAATTTAAATTAGTTTAACATTGCGTATGAGTGATTTATAAAAAAAATTACAAATTATTTGAAATCATGAAGCTCAACTTTAACATCAGACGTACTCTTATGAATTAAATACCTAGCAAGTATTTCCAACGAGAGGCGTAAGATTGTCCAAAACTAGTCAAAAAGAAACTTATAGAGTTTCTGTAACATTTTTGCCATGATTAATGATTTTATAAAGATAATATTGACAAAGTATAGTCGATATTTTAGTACACTTAAGCTAGTAAATTAAATGTATTGCAGTCAAACTTTAATAAATATTGCTCTCTAAATAAATTGAATCTTTGTTTTCTAACTTGCCTCGACTAATTCCTTCTCGAAATTATAAAAATTGAAAAAAGTGAAAGATAAAAACTCGAAAAAATCTGATTACCAAATTATTCAATATTAAAGCCTTATAATTATTAATATTAATATCCTACATAATTCAGAAATTTTGAGATTTTCAACTACTTTTATAGATTTTATGAGTTTTAATTAACAATTTTTTACCTGAAAAAGTGTCTGTGGATTTTGACTATGTGAGTTGCAAAATTTCAAGATTCACTCGATTTTCAAATGAAAAAAATTGTAAAGCATAATTTTAGGAGTAGTATTAAATTAAATTTTGATATCATCTTAGCATAGTAATATATTTTTAAATGAAAAAAAATGTATAAAAATAGATTTTTTTAGGTCAACCTCTTCCTTTCAAGTTAATTCTGTATCTCTAGTTGTCAGAACGTCGATAACACCTTTTCTAGCCGCTTACAGGGTAATTTTACAATGTATTCCCCTGAAAGAGACAGTCACCTTGAATTAGTCCTCATTTGAGCATGACGTATACTTAATGCCATAAATATGCACATAAATTATGTATACGTAATACTTGCAAGCTCAATTAATTGATGGCACTTAAACAACTGCCAACATTCACATATGTGTTACATGTACATTTGTGTAACAACTGCATTTGTGCATTTTCTTATTATACAGCAAAGTCAAGTTGGCAAACCTTTTTTCACCTTTGAGCTCGTTGTATGCTATGTTAGGTGCCACAAGCACACACACACACACACACACTCGCATACACATTTTGGCCAACAACAATTAAACCTCGAACGTGGCACATTGTGTGTTTGCCTAGGCGTGCGGACCCTGGAGCCATTTCTCATTTTAATGACTCAACTGAGCTGTCTCCCTAACATGTCCCTGTCCCTCCTTTTACACACTCCCGCTGCTACTGTCTGTCTCCCCTTTCTATCTGTCTGCTGCACACACACGCGGCAAAGTGGCTGACAACAAAAAAAAAAACGGGTAAAATGGGAAAACAAGCAGCAGTTAAATAGAATTGCTGAGAGTTTACTCGACCTTTTAATCACCCTGTAGATGACAAATGATTGTGGTAAAATGAGCAGGATCTGTTGAACGACTAAAAGAAGATTTCGGTTTGGTTTTCCGACCAATTTCAAAAGTCCTTGATATTTTTTTTAATTTTGTTTCCATTTATACTTGTTTTTTCAGCCTTTAAAGGTTATTTAAAAAGTAAATTTGTAGCTATAAAGGAATCAAATTTCAAAATGAAGTTGAATAAAATAATAGATAGTAAATTATAATAAAGTATGAAATTTTAAATAAATAGGTTATTTTATAAGCTCAATTTTGTATCTGATTCAGGTATTATAACTTTCAATAAAGTCTATAAATAAGAAATCGATTTTATTACGATTTTAGCTCTTGTTGTATGACACTCTTATGACTCTCAGTTTCATGTAAGAGTCAGCTTTAAGCGCGTTTCAAATTTGTTTTAAATTAACCAATTTAAAAAACACCAATTGATAATATAATTTACTATGATACCATGAATCGATTTCTTCTATTCATTAAATTGCATCAAAGAAAATATTCTTAGCTAAAGATTTATATGTTTATTGTGACTTTTACTAGCGCAATGATTCGACAATCATAAGTAAAACACATTTTCAAATTCAATTAATAAAAAATATAATTTATACACATTTGTTTTATTACTTATTGTCTTAAAATATGTAAACCATAAAAAAAACTGATTTGGTTGATTTCTTAAATAGTCAGAAAGAGAAAGCAGAAACTGTTTGTATGGAAAACATTTAGGTAAACTATATTTAACATGACATATCTGGAAATATTATTGCAGAGATTTGGAATAAAGAAAAACCATAAATCTGTAAATTATTTGGAACTAATGAGAATATATTCATATTAGTAATTCTAATTGATTCAACTTGGTTATTTTTGTTATTGAATCATCACTTCTTATAGCTTAATTGCAGTTGCGTACTTTAATTAAACCATAAAGTAAAATGAATGGCCTGCAAATGTTTATCAGACCTGCCTTGCTGACCAAGTAAATATGCACAAAGTCACTTTCACATATGCTCCATTCTGACCTCATGCAGGGACAGGGTACACAAAAAAAAAACAAAATAACAACAACAATGACGGCAACAACAAGGGCAGTAGCTAAAAAGAAAAATTGTGTTGTGTGCTTTAGGGCGCAAATTGCAGTTGAGCTGCAACCGCAAAGTAAAAACAACAACAGCAACAGAAACAACAACAACAGCAATGACTAGTTGTAGTCTGTAAATCAAGCTTTAAAATTAACGCAGATTGCCGGAACAAGCGACGCTATGAGCAATTAACATGAAACCAGAGCCGAACCTGAAACAGAACCAGAAACAGAACCAGAACAGCTGCAGCAGCAGCAGCGACTGCGACAGCAGAAATGTTCAAAAAGGACTAACAAAACGTGAACATAACTCAGCTTACACTAAGAGAATGACAGCAAGAGAGGGGCAAGACAGAGGGAGAGAGCACATGTAGGTGCACATGTGTGTGTGTGTGTTTGTGTGTGCATATAAAAATAAATGTGCATTGCACATTGGATCCCATGGCCAAATTTTTGGCATAAAGTTGAAATATGTTATCAGTAAAAGCCCACATTGCGTATGCGTAATTTCATTTAAGAACATTTTAAATTCTGACTGGAAAGTGCATTTTTAAAAAGTAAATTTGTTTTATTTTCAATCATTTACTACAAAATTTTTCGAAAATTATTGAGTATGTTAATGATCTGTTCATTATATTATTCAAAAAAATTATAATAATATAGGTAGATGATTGATCACATTTAATTGGTGGACGTTACTGCAATCGAATGCATGAGGACGATTGTTGCATTGTCTAAATTATCTTTAAAGAGTTTAAAATATACATACATATCTATAAAATTACATTTCCGATATCTCACTTTGTTCGAAAGTTACAGATTTTTCATTGTTCGGCACATTTTGTCGATAAAAAATAAACATTTTTAAAATTCAGTTTTTAAAGAAATGAATCAGAAATAAACATTAATGGAAAAGTCTGTATTTTAGTTTTGTTTTTTTTATAATAAAACCACGCAGTAATTTAAAACACCTCAAACTGTAATCGTTATGCTTTTTCTTATTTTACACTTATGTTTGTGAAAGTTTCTTAGAATTCATCGTAGATTCAGATTTGCCTGAGTGTACATTTACATTGATTCATAATAATGCAGTGAACTATGATATATTTATGAAGTATTAAGTGTGCTTTGTTTCCAAGAAATATACTTTGAGACTTGCTAAAAGTATCATTTTACATTTGAAGTGAAGGAAACTACAAATGGCTGCATTTAAAACTGTACCGTTTCGATTTCAAGCTGCTCTTAGATATTTTATTATTAAAGAAAAAATCATTTTTTTTTGCTCTGCTTAACTTAAATAATAAAATTGAATTTCTGCCAAAAGACCTTTGCTGGAAATGTTGCTGGTCTTACTATTCATGTGTGTGTGTATATGTTTGTATGTGTGTGTGTGCTTTTGCCTTGCTTTTGGCTTTTCTATTTTACCATCGACCCAAATTGCGCGCGAGCTACTATAAAAACAACAACAACACACAGTGAAATGTTTTTATAGTATAGCAAGCATGCTTATGTGCGTACGCTTCTGTGTGTATGGATGTGTGAGTGTGTGGAAGGCGCACGCTAACGTGACTGTTAACCAAGCTGGTCGTGGGTGGCAAGTAACGAAGAAGAAGAGGAAGACGAAGAAGAAGCAGCAGCAGCAAACGCCCAAACCCAAAAGACCTCGACCCAAACGACAGGCGGTCAAAAGCGAAAAATTACAACAAAAACAACTAAGTACAAGTATTTAAAAGGCATGTAAATAGATGAAGAAGACGACGAAGAATATGAGCATGATGATGAAAAGAAAAGAAAAAAGAGAATAAAAAATAATAATGATTGAGCTGCTAATGTGGAAAAGCGAGTGGGAAAACCCAACAGTCGGAGCACAAAATTTAAATCGATAAATCAAAATGCCAACAACAATGGCAAAAGGCTCGCAAGGACGTGTGACTTGCATGCTAAAAGCGTCGCCACGGCGCGGTAATATAACTGTATATGTGTGCGAGTATTTGTGAATGTGTGTGTGTGTGTTTTTGTGTTAGTTGTATGTGTATGCTTGTGTCATAAGGTTTTGTGGGTGACAGGAAGTCGCTTTTGCGGCTCTGAGGACAAATGACAACATTTGGCCGACTTTTAATTATTGACATTCCCCAGTTTGACTTTGTGTGGCCACTAATTGCCAGTGTGACCGTGTTGCATTAGTTCAGCCAGTGCTGTAAATGGGAATAGTGGGAGCACGTGAATAAACTTAACTTGCGATTCGAGTCAACGGGGTTATTCCAAACCTTAATAAGACTTGCAAGGTATTTTAGTCATTGCATAAGCCCAACAGATGCTGATTCATCAGCTCTTTCTCCCTAATTGCCAGTGTGACCGTGCTGCTTTGGTTTACCCAGTGTTGTAAAAGGGAATTGGGGTATTACGTGCTTTAATTTCCAATTAAATGCCAGACTGTTAATAAATTTAACTTGGGATTCTGGTCAACGGGTTATTCCAAACCTCAATGAGACTTGCAAAGTATTTTAGTCAATGCATAAACCCAACAGATGCTGATTCATCAGTTCTTTCTCCCCATCTTTTGATGGGGTTCATCGCACCTGTGATTCATTCTAAAACTGGTTAACGTATCTGTTTTCAATTACGTGTATCAGAAACGTAATGCAAATAATTAATTTCCAGCAATAAATAACAACTACTATTAAATCATAACATCAGGTTGACAGCTTAATTTGTTAGGTAAATTGAATTTATTTTAGTTTGCTTAATTTAATGCATATGTAATGAATTGCAATTCACAGTTACCCTCTCCAACTGCAACTGTTTCAATTTATTTCTCATGCATTTTAAATGAAACATTTGCCATTTGATACATTAAAATGGATTAAATCTCAATTTGAGTGTGCAATATAAATTCTACGAATTATGAATGCAAACCAAATGAAATAACTCAATTTTTAATATTATTTACGTATTACAATTTTTTGCAGTGATATGTTTGTTATAAAAAAAAATAAAATATTTAATTATTTAAATTGGAAATATTTATTAGACGTGTGAAACTGCAACGACACTATTTGTAAAAGAATAAAGTTCCGTGAAATAAAATTACAATTTAGTTACGGATGAATTGTTACTTCGAAACCCTTAAGATGGTATTTTATAAATTATCAGCATAAATTTTTATAGTAATCAAAAAGGAGTTTTTAAACACTTCAACTGACTAACGATGAGCCCGTGTTGTTTTTTTTTTAAATTACTAGTATTTAATGTAATACTTTTTTGAATTTCGTAAAAGTTTTCCCTCAGAATTTCAATGGAACATTTACATATGTAACTAATTTTATAAAAATTAATATTATCTTCCATATTTAAGAACTATTTAACAACTTTTACAGCTAACAAGTTTTTGGGTTAATGCTTTAAGAAACCCTACTTAAGGTCATATCGAAGTTAAATATTAATGTCCAGGGAAAGTGGTTTGTTCACTTTAGTGACACTTGGCAATTCCATCAGTTTCGTACGAGTGCCATAACATTTTTGGGACCCAAGTTCTAACTATTTATGGTCGGATGGTTGCAATGAGCTTCCCAGAGGAGTATTCCTTCAGGTTGATTAGCAACAATATGTGCACATGTGTGTGTGTGTGTCAGCTAAAACTTTGACAATAAGTTGAGGGTTTTTGTTGCAATGAACCTACATCAAGCCCATCGACAGCTGGTCGTAACTAAAACTCATAAACTTTATGTGGCTAAATCTTTAAGTGGTTCGTTCAACGATGTCACACACCAATACACACACACAGACAGACAGACACACACACACATTGGCACAGTTTGATTCACATTTTGCTGCATTGATTCAACAGCCACTTGACAACCCTAGCGGGCCAGGGACGATGCCGTTATCCAATTCTCACTTTTCTCTTTTTCCCCCTGATGCCAAAAACTGTCAATTTGCATGTGCATTGCACGTTTCGTACAATTCGTTTCTCAATTCAATTCGTTTCAATTTGTTCCTCGCTCCCATTTCCATTTCGTACTCATTCTCGTTTTTGTACTCGTACTCGTACTCATTCTCGTTTTCGTTCTTGTTCTGAATTCGACTTTTGGTGGCCGCTAATCGATTCGCGAATTACCTTGAAACTTGCGCCGTGCCAAAGCGCGCTGTCTCTCTGATAAATTAGCAGCTGCTTCAAAGCGTGAAACCATGCGACCACTATCGACACACACACACACACACACAGCAGACACACACACACACACATATACATATACATATACTTAGAGCTCGCTTAGCTTCCGCTTTGTAGGGCGGAGGTAGGCCCCATAATGAACTTCCGGCCATGGCGAACGACGTGCTCGGTCCGTGTAATTTTGTGCGTTTGTTCAGCCGTGATTTATGCACATTGATGACGTCGCACAAAAAGCGAATGAGGCAAACAAAGCGAAAAGAGCGAGTTAACCGATTCTGCTTTATTTTTTCGCTTACTTTTGATATTCTTATCGAGCTGCCTTTAATTACGCTAAATCTTAACCCATTGAGCTTTTCAAATTATCGAACTGTCGAAATCGTGTAATATAAATATAATTCATATATAGGTAAACTCGTATATAGGTATACTATACAGGAAAATCTCTAACAGCCCAAAAGCTCAATGGTTTAAAATGTCTAATTACTGTTATTTGATTGAATTTAAGTAAATAAGTTTGTAAATTGAATAAAATTGCATGGAATACCATTTTATCTATATTTTTTATTGTACAAAGCAGCGGTGGGCACCCAGTGGCTCAGGGAGCAGCGACTGCTCCCAACTTAGGTAGACTCTAATAGGGTTGTTGTTGTAGTGCTTCCTTTCGAATTCAAATTTCGTGCCCTCCGCTGGTAAAAAGTATGAAACTTGAAAAATTGGATGGCAGTAGATTTCGGTCATTTAATAACGTGTTTGATAAGATGAAATCTGTACTAAAAATATTTTTAAATGCTTAAAATTCTATCCAGAGCCCATTTAGAATATGTATAATAGTCTGTGCAAATATATGTTAAGTATACATAATAATTCAATTTATACAATTTAAGAGCTAGAGACTTCAAATATGGAATACAGGTTTCTGTATACCATTCACAGATCTGGTTTATTAAACTCATAGTTTTCATACGCAAATAAAGTGAACGGGTATTGATTATATGGAAAAGTAAATCATAAATTAATTCAATAAATAATTGACTGTATTACTTAATTTTAATATAATTAAATATTTGACTGCTTAAAGTAAACACATATGGAATAAAAACAATTGTGAAGCTTTTTAAAGTGATAGCGGAGTAGATTAGGTCATTTAAATTTATTTAAATAAATCAAAATAAAACCTTAGACAATATTTTTAAATATTTACCAATTATAATTTATTATTTGCTATACACGGATTGTATTTAAATTAACTTATATTTAACAACGAATTTTCTTAGCACACAATGGGTTAATTTATAGGGTATGTGCGTGTGCACACATATAAAGGGGTATATACAGCATATACTATGCATTAGTTCCGCTGCCATTTTCATCTCACTTAGTCACGCGATTCCAGGCGCTGCTAAAGCGCTCCGCCTCAAAGAAATTGCCGAGCGTTTGGGGCAGATTCTTTCGTTTCGCCTCATCGCCTTTAATGCGCGGGGGCGTGTACATGGGCGTAGCTCCAGCTGCTTTTGTTGCTGTTGTTGCTGCTGCTGTTGTGCTGCCATTTTGCTTAATGCATTCGACGTCCGTTTCCTTAACCTCTTTGCGTTCAGCCTGTTGTTGTTGTTGTTGTTTTGGCATTGCGGTGACCTGCGTGCACCATTCGTAGACGCGCGGAGGCGCCACTGTTTGTGGCAGCCTCAATTGGATGGTGGCGCGACTGATGTACAGCTCCGGACTGCGATTGCCAGCGACTGTTGCGGCTGCCATCTGAACGAATCGAGTTTCAATTTGCAACTGATTGCGTTGCGAAAAACGAACGCGACTCTTTTGCGGCTTTTGTTCTCATCACATTGAGAATGAGTTGAGAATGACGCATTTCACGTCCGCGATTGCCAGTTTATGTGTAGAGTGTGTGTAGGTGTGCCTTGTGTATTTGCTTGCTCTAGAAGCTTTCTGAGTCGACGCTTCGTCGCTCTGTTCGAAGTGCATTAGTGGTTAGTCAAATTGTTGTGGCATTTAGCATTCAGCACTTGAAACTGGTTTCAATCGTAGAATCTTGACTACCTCAGCCAGACAGACGACACAGCACAGCACGACACGCGCCCACATCTGGGCCTGCCACAAAATGTTACCTAAAAAATAAACAGAAGACATAAACAATAATCAAAAAAAAAAGAATAACAATCAGCATATTAACTAGTCATTGCTATACACTGTCCTCAATAGGTTATATAGCTTTTGTGGCTCAACTTGTCACATGCCGCATATTCCCCATGGCAACTTCACAAATATGTGTGGGTATTATCTATATAATTGCTATTTTTACTCTCGTTATCTCAAGAAGAGTGCAGTAAATACTTCTCATTATTCATTATCTAATTTAAAATCACAAGCAAAGTTGTAAACAAAATTTCTGGTTTTTTATTATTATGTGTTTGGTCAGTACAAAAAATGTCTCAGATTCTACAAATGTTAAGAAGGCTTTAATGTAAACAAATGAAAATGTCACCGTTAAGACAATATAAAAGCTAAAGTAGCTTTAAGAGTTATGAAAGAATCAGCTATCAGATAATCTCCTATACATATATATTTTAATAATTATCTCTACTAATAATACTTTAATCTTATTTATAAGTTAGAAACAAGTACTTTGAATGCTTTAAATAGTCTATTTATCAAGCTTTTATACTTTCCTTAAGGCCCTATTCTCTTTCAGCAAAAAATTTTTTTCGACTTTTTTTTTTTGCATTTATTTATAGCTTGGGTAGTTGTGAATATGCCCCTAAAAGGATTTTTAGAAATTCGAAATACTTAAGGAGATATGGCCATTTTTATCCAGCAATGTTAGTATTAATGCACGTGGAGTCAAAACTTTGAACGCGTTTATCTCGAAACCACGTTTTTCGAGCTGGCGGCCACGATTCCGCCAGTTCTACTGAACCGATTTGGATGAAACAAAATTTAATCGACGTAGAATTGTCACCATTCTGGCCCGTAGTAAAATAAAAATCTTGCGATTTTTTTTACTATTTTTTTTTTACACTAAACTACAAAAAAATGGGTCCAAATTCGATTTTTCAATTCAAGTGGCCGCCATTTTGTCAAAAAAAATCTCAAAATTTTTATTTTACTACGGGCCAGAATTACATCTATGCTGATCATAACCCTATATTTTTTTTTCATTTCCGACGCTCCGGAGACCCGGAATCGTGGCCGCCGTGACGACACCTTTTTTTTCAACCCCCAACTTTGAAGTCTCATTACTTTTTGAACACCCCTCGTGTCGAGGCAAAAATTTTTTTTTATTTTCTTTCATTCATTACTAATTCAATAAAAAAAACAAAATTCAAATATCTTTTTGCGTTTTCAAATGAGAATTTTTTCAAAAAAGGTCCAAAAACAGCAAGCTGAAGGAGAATAGGGCCTTAAAACATTACTTTTCTATATATTTTTTTTATTATTAAAATTTGCATCGATAAGTTGTTTTCTTAGATCTTAAGTTCCTTTATCTGCCGTTTGCTTCCCTGTTGAGTGTTAAGTCTTCCGTCAGATTTGCTAGCTTTACACTTAGTCATAAATTATTCATATTTCTAATGATTGCAATTTCTCGATGATCTGGTTTGATATTCAAAGCGTTGCCTCCAATCTAACTGTAGCTTATTCAATGAACGCCCACATCTAAACAAAATACAAATTATCTTACCTCTGAATAAATAAAAAACAATTCCGAGCTAACAAATAAAAACACAGTATCGTTTACGTTGATCGACTATAAAATGCCCTATATTGTAAGCTTATTATTAGAAGATAATTTGAAGTAATTATAGTTTATATATAATTAGTGTTGAAAAAATATTGAAATATTATAATTATTAAATATTGATAGGGTATTAAAATAGTTAAAATGTGAAGAAAATCATTTGACATGACAAATTCAGTTTGTATAATTTATACTGTCAAGAAGGTAACTAATTACAGGGTATCAAGAATTTTTTTTTTGTCCGACATGTGCTTATCTTACAGAGTATTTTACTTCCCTCCTCTTTAAAAAAAGCTATTAGCTCTATTTAAATTAAGATAATTCTTACTTACTTAATTATTATAGGGTATTAACAGCATGTGCTGACATAGTCATTTAATATAGGGTGTTTTCAAAATCTTATATTAATAGAAATCTATTGATTATGACTCATCGCATTTGCATATGATATTTAATTTATTAAATGCTCAACAATTACAGGGTATAAACAGCATGTGCAGCTATCGTCATTCATTAAGCATTTGGCAAGTGATTCATTTGTAGCATTGATTTATAGCTCACGTTCCCGTGTTGAGTTTTTAAAACCCTTGTTTATTGGTGCAGGTATGCGGTAAGAAAGAGAGAGGGGCAAGAGGGGGGAAGAGGGGTGGAGAGGGGTGGTACCTGCAGCTCGTGAAAGGTGGCTTAAACAGTTGTGTGGGTGTGGATCGCCTGTTAGCTGCATGCAAATTGAGAGACCGTTTCTCTTTTCGTAGCTTTAAACCGGTTTTGCACATAGTCGAGAGAAAAGTTCTGGGTTGACCGAGGCACGACCACAAAATGTGAGTCAACAAATGAATACGCTTAATTATAGATTAAGTATAAATACGCACAAATGATGCCGCAACATAATCGCTTCTGTGATAAGAATTTCTTAAGCAAACAATAAAGAGTTATACAAAAAAAAAGCAAAAAAAAGAGGAAAAAACAAACATTGTTTAATGACAAATCAGTCACAATACGAATAGCTACAACTTAGACAGACTAATGACATGAATCAGTCAAGAGAGTCAAGTGGAGAGTCAGCGATTGTGCCGCTGGCGATTAAAAACGCGTCAATTATTTACTTGGCACACGCGCCAAAATGATTGCTCATACAACAAAAAGTAAATAAACACATTGAAAAATTAATGTTAAACATTTACATTTGCCAATTGGAGTTGCAGTTTGCAGTTTGCAGTTGCAGTTGCAATCTGTTAATTGTTGCAATATGTGCTGCATAATTTAAGGTTAATTGCCATGTGGCAAATCGCTCAAAAGGTGCCGCCTGCCAGGCGATTTACCAGCGATTTGCGCGCGTTTTTTTCCTCTTTATCATCAAGCAGCAAAAGGTCGAGCTATTTAATTGAGGATGTGTAATTGGGGAGTTGATTACGAGTATGAGTGTAAGTGTGAGTATTAGTATGAATGTTTAGCAATAACTACAGTATTTATGCCACTCAAAAGTGCCGCCTCTAAGTGTCTTGGGAGCGTTTATCCAACTAAAGGTCACGATTCCTCATTAAATACTTACTATCTGACTCTTGTCAGTACCGTCTCTTTATCTACCTTTTACTTAGAATCTATATATCTCCTGGATAAATTTTAATACATTTTTTTGTATATTTTTATATATTTAAATATATATCAAAGATGTTTTTATTAAGAATATTTCTATTTTTATTTGTAGATTTCTTTATGTACACAAAGTGATTTTATTTTCTCCATAGTTATATAATTCTCCTTAATTTAGTAGGCTTATAAAATTATAAAATAAAATATTTTTAAATTAGATTATGAATTTATTATTATTTATTCACTGTTCCAAGAATTTGGATAAAATTAAAATACTTATGAAAAGTAAAATGTAAACATGCATGAAATTTTTCCCAGAACCGAACAAAAGACGATTCTTTAAGGCATTTATTTCAAAGAATAAAAGGTATTAAAAGCAAACTAGTTAAAATAAGAACAATTAATAATTAATAATTAATATTGATATTAATAAAAATTGTATTTAATATTGAAAGAGTCCTTACCCATAACTAGGGATGAATGTATAGCCTAATCTAAATGTAGTGAACCTTTTTTTGCAAGACCTGTTCACTATATCCAAAAAGATCTTTATACCCAGGTTGAAATTTATGTATTTCTTTGTTGCATTCTGTTTAGAGGTTTTCGAGTGTTACAAATAGTAAACAACTGCATAAATTTAGGTGCACACGAGTTCGAGTTGTTGTCAACTTTTATTGTAAATAAAGTTAAAATAATACAAACCTTACAATATATGAATTATCAAATAATAAATAATTGTATTGTTCTTTTTTGTCATTGCAGGATCGACCGACAAGCCCGACAATTCAAACGACACGAAAGCGCCATTATTTCCAAAGGATCTATTCACGAAAGAACAGCTCGAGAACGGCGCTGTCGTCTTTCACATTATCGGTGTTATATATATGTTTGTTGCGCTGGCAATTGTCTGCGATGAATTCTTCGTGCCTTCCCTTGACGTAATCATTGAAAAGCTCGGCATCACTGACGATGTTGCAGGCGCAACATTTATGGCTGCAGGAGGCAGTGCCCCGGAGCTCTTCACGAGTGTCATTGGCGTTTTCGTGTCGTTCGATGATGTTGGCATTGGTACGATCGTTGGATCGGCTGTCTTTAACATACTCTTCGTGATTGGGATGTGTGCGCTATTTTCGCGAACTGTATTATCGTTGACATGGTGGCCATTATTCCGCGATTGCTCATTCTATAGCATCAGTTTGCTGGTCCTGATCTACTTTTTTCGCGACAATCGCATATTCTGGTGGGAGGCCCTCATCCTGTTCACCATCTATATTGCCTATGTGACCTTTATGAAGTGGAACGTCCAGGTGGAGCATTGCGTCAAGAAGATGATTACCAAAAACAAGGTGACTCGCGTCAGAAGTACAGATCAACTTATGCCAGCAGTAAGTAGTTGGGAAGTTTTTTTGCAAACAAAATCCAATTCTTAAAAAAATAAAGTATAATCAAACGAAAGTCGTTTAAGAGAATGCCAAATTGCAAATTGTCTGCAAAAAAGAAAAAAGAATTACAATGAAAAATGAAACGAAAATTCAAATCCTTTGCCAGGATATCATTTCGTTTATTTCTCGTTTTTATTTTACGTACGCTTCTTCTTCTTATTTTGGCCTAGTAATACTTTTCAATGCATTTTTAAACCTGACACTAACCAGTTAACAGCAGTGCTAGTTACTATGACTAAGGGCCAAGTGTGCGATTGTTTTTGCTGTTGTCGTTGTATTGCAATCGGACATGAAACTTGTATGACTAACACGAAATGCGTCTTTGGCATTGAATATAAGATGATGATGATGAGTTGACAATAATTGTCGGTCTTAAATTTCACCTGACTTTGAGTTTTAACTCAATTTTTTTCTCTTCCTTAAACCAGTTTAGAGTGATTTTAAAGTGAAATATTTTTGAATTTTCTCAAGGCTACTCTGAGAATTGCAGGTAAAATATTGAGACAAATAATTCAGTAGTTGACATATTCACATTTTGTGAAATTTAGTTAGATCATGGTCCAAATACCTATGACTCATCGATGGGTAATGTAATGTAATGGGTTTTTTTTTATTGTTTTCCAACGTTTCAAAACTTTTCCATCCCAACTGTCAACTGGTTAGTCTCAGTTATCGTTCTATCTATTTATTGTTTTCATACTAATTCTTGAATTTATTATTTACATTTCAAGAACTTATCTTTATAAACTTACCTCATGTGCTAAGCAATCTTAACAATCTAGCTTAACATTCAGTTCTTAGTGCTTAGCATTTGTTTATTTTAACTAAACACTTTCTCATTTTGTTATGCGTCTTACGACTTGTTTAACCATATACTACACACATACCAAATCAAATACACACCCACACACACACACATACACAGAAGCTAAAACACATACAATACCCGTACAACTTTGCATGCAGCCAATCGAAACTTCGCACACAGCTTGAACTTGAATTTGATCTAAACTTGATTATGGATCGCAGATTTTCTCTCTCACTCACGCTCTCGCATGTGCCGTAGTGCTTTGAGTATTGAATAAATTTATAGCTGCACAATTCTTCATTGTTATTTTAAAATAGTTAACTTACCATTTAAGTACAATTCACACATTAAACTAAAACAAAATGGCGACAAGTCGACGATATCGCATCGTGGCATTCATTTTCTGTTGCTAATGCTATTAAAAGATCTAATTTCTTATAGTAAAGATTTCTTATATGAAGTTATAATACATTACAGATTAATCCTAGAACAAATATTTTATTTGTTTATGCTGCAATGGTACTTTGTGTAACTTTGTGAATAAACAATGCAATATGATATCAGAACTCAGTACTTGAACTAATTAAAATAGAGTTTAATATTGCAGTTCGATATATTTTCATTTATTTAAATAAAAATATAATATAATATAAATTTAAATATAAATATAAATTTAAATATAAAAATCTATACAATATGCATTTTTTCAAATTTATATTCAGGAGGGTTTTGATATTCACTTTTAAAATCGAAATCCAGCCTTTACTGAAATGTCAAAATTTTCTTTATTGCGGACATATTTTCAGAGTCATATTAATCGGTTGCCATATTTGACAAAACTTTAAAAATTAAAAATATTTTAGGCCGTAAATAAATGAATTTAAAATACAATTTTTCGTTTTATTAAATTTTTGAATTATTTTTATTTAATTAGATACATTTTCAAGCTTGTTAAATATCTCAGAGATTTTTGGAACATTTCTTATTATAACTAAAGATTGATGGAAAGCTGGTCGCAGTTTTTAAAGAATTTCTTTTTACAAGGCTATAATAATACTATAATAGTTAAAAGGGCAATTGGCATATTCAGATTATTCGGCACCTAAGTATTTAGATTATTCGGGAGGACATTCGTATATTTCCGCCTCAGCCACCTTAATGGTTGGTGGTGCTCTCGCCAGTTGTGGAGTCAGTGGCAATCGTGGTGCGGCTGGTGCCCTCTTTCTGTGAGGAAGAGTGCTATACAAGTTGTTGGCCTGTGGTGCATTCACGTGATCTGTTGGCTTGTAGTATGATGATGCTTTCTCCATTTCTAATTCCAGCTTGGCTTCGGCAGCTGGCGGTGCTCGAGTTAAATAGGGGGTCCGTGGGGGTCGTGGTGATAATGTCGCACTCCTTTTATGCTTCCGAGTGCTGTACGATAGAGTAGCCGGTGGTCCATCTACTTGATCCAGAGTCTCGAAATACGATTTGGTTTCCTCTAGCTCCAAATTCAGCTTGGCTTGAGTTTCCGGCAATTTGTGCCACAATTGCAAATCGAACGTTTTAAGTTTTATGAATATATATAAAACTACGCGATAGGTCACCAAATAGCCCAAAATAAAATAGAGCGCAAAATCCGAATGTTTAAAGAAATAATCGAATGGCTGGTTTTCCATTTTCAAGTCTAGCCAAATTATAAGTCCTGGAACAAAAAGCACCCAATACGTCACTATCGTGCACACTTCAACTACTTGTTTGCCAAACATATTTAACGGAGAAGAAATGCACACGAACTGTTTGAAAGCAGTCTAACAACTAAATAGGATTACACTGGAACCAGCCTATATATTCCATATGTAAACTCTTATGCTGCGGTTTTCTGATTATTGAGTAATCCAAATTACTTTCAAACATTAATCACTTTCTTCCATTTATTTACAACACAAATGTATAAAAGCTATTTCCAATATTCATGCACCCCTAAATTGAAGGTTTTGGTTCAATTATCTTTATTGCTATAATTTTTCCTTTTACATATTTTATATATATATATATATATATATATATATATATATCTCACTTTCAATGATTTAGCTATTTATTATAAAAAGCGTCATTAAAATATTTTTCTCCGACAAACAAATATTTTTAAAGCATTTTGTTCGGCAATAAAATAAAAAAATTAAAAAATAAGATAACTGGGAAAATGTTAAACTAAATTAATATAAAATTGAAACGAGAAAAATGTAGATATTTTTGGATTATTGTTAATAATTTTTATTGTATTTCAAGTTTAATCAATATTTTATAACAATTCGTAAAATGGTTTCATCTCCTCGATGTAGGGCTATGCATTCAAATTCTCTGGCAATTCGTAGGGAGGTGGCGGTGCAGGTCGATTATTCGGTTTCTTTGGCTTCTTGGCCTTACCATGAACTCGCTCAACTGGCCTCCTATAATAATAAGGTGGAATATTTTGGCCACGAGGCATTGGTCGATGGCCATCAATTTCGTCATCTTCCATATCAAGTACAGTCGATCGGGACTCTGGTCGAATGGCATAAATAGCATCAGGATCATTCTCTATATAGTAAGCCCTTTCGGCATTTATCATTTCGATATTTGTAGTTTCGTATTTGTGCCACACTTTCATTGACCATTTTTTATAACGTATATACACAAGCACAACAATTAGATAGACCACCAAGTATCCCACTGCCAGTCCGAGGGCCAATCCGCAAAGTCCTTTTACAGATGTCAAAATATCATTTTCATTCCATCCGATCCAATTTAGATTCAAACAAAGACCTATTATCAATGGTGTTATTATACACCAGTACAATACTAGCGTAAATATTTCAACAATATTTTTCTGGATCATTTTGTCTCGAATTCCGTTTGCGTGAGTTTCCTTGGCAATCACAATTACAACTAAATACTTAATTCATATGGAAACACTTTACAATATGCGGAAGTTTTGTTTCAATAATAGTTAGTCATGTTTGTGGCTATACAAAAACCACAATATTTATAAAAATACACCCAATTAAATCAAGGAAATATAAAGAAGAAATATAGTAATGTGAAGAGTCGTCCAAATATTGAGAGATGAACAAAAATGTTTAAACAACACACTTAAGAGACATTAAAAGGATAGCAAGAAAGATGGACAT
>JBAMBJ010002787.1:0-25630 GCA_037043495.1 Drosophila recens | reverse complement strand
CCCAGATCTGGCCCTTAGTGACTACTATCTGTTTTCAAACTTGAAAATATGGCTCCAGGGATAAAAATTTTACTCCAATGAAGAAGTTGAATGGGAAACTGAAGCCTATTTTGAGGGACTTTCTTCAGACCACTACAAAAAAGGCATCGAAATGTTGAAAGACCCTTGGACAAGGTGCATTAAGCTAGACGGAGACTATATTGAATAAATAAATTGATTAAAAAAAAAAAAATGTTTTTTTCACTGTCAGTCCGGGGACTTTTTGAACGATCTAGTAAAGTCAGCTTAAAGCTGCTTATTAAATATGAAAACTTGAATAAACCGTCCATAGATAAGTGAAATACTCGCATATTTGTTTTATTTTAAATAATATACTGCTGTATTCAACTGAATCAACTGCAACTCTTAAATTAACTATATAACATCTCAAGATTTAAGTACCTTATCAAAAAGAATAGCTGGAACAATCAACTTTTGTGCGTCTTTTTCTCTTTTTGGGTTAAAAGCACAATGTTGAGCTGCAGGGCATCTCGTAGTAAAGCAGACTTATTATCCCTTATTTTAGTTATATCGTCTTGTGTCCATGTCCAGTCTATTGTTATATAACTCTTTTGTTTGGCCGCAGTTGACTTGGGCCATTTATTTAGCCGTGTCGAGGGTTCTTTTATCTAAATATATATATATATATATATATATATATTTATATATAGTATATCTTTATCAGCTAGTTTTTCCCCCTGACAAGTGCAGACCACATGTTGTTCCCTTTGCATTCCCACCTGCCCTTTTACTAAGTTCGTCTCTGCTACAAACTTCCAATTTCTTTTTGGCCAGCCCACAAATTATAATTACAAATGATATATTTTGGCGTTTTTATTATGAGACTGTGCATAAAATAAATGATCTAAACGCCTATTAGAGCTCACTTCTATGACAAACGTGCAAAACTTTGCCCCGCTTTGCTGTTCTTACATTTTTTTTGCTTCGGCATTACCCTACACAATGTTGGACATATGTATTATAGCTTCAAGTACATACGTCATGTGAACTCCGAAAAATAAAGACAAAAGATAAATCTGAATTTAAATTTTAAATTTCAAGAACAAAACATTCAGAGTAGGACAATTAGATAAATCTAATTTATTACGTTTAAATTCAAGTAATTATTTAAATTTCATTGAGTGAATTTTCTCTAAATTATAATAGTTATATTTGTTTTTTCGTTAATTTTTAAAAATATAAAAAATAAAGAAGCACATTCAGTACACAGTCAATGTTCCTAAATAATTCTGAGTGAATGGTAAGACATTATTTTATATTTTTTCCTGGATTGAAGAAGACAAAAGATAAATCTGAATTTAAATTTTAAATTTCAAGAACAAAACATTCAGAGTAGGACAATTAGATAAATCTAATTTATTACGTTTAAATTCAAGTAATTATTTAAATTTCATTGAGTGAATTTTCTCTAAATTATAATAGTTATATTTGTTTTTTCGTTAATTTTTAAAAATATAAAAAATAAAGAAGCACATTCAGTACACAGTCAATGTTCCTAAATAATTCTGAGTGAATGGTAAGACATTATTTTATATTTTTTCCTGGATATCCAAATCAAAAATATTTTCTGATTTTCCTAATTTTTGTGTATGCCATTTATTTTTCGAAATTTTTTGTTACTTACTACACTTTTTGTAATTTTATTTTCCTATTTTGAATTAGCTATTTATTAGTTTCCTAATTTTGTATTAGACATCTGTCGTATTTGAATTATTATTTTAAAAAATACGAATAATACATTTCAATATCTAAATAATGTGTTTGATAACTATTGAAAAGAGAAATTGACGTAAAATGTATAGAAATTAATGTCAAATTCAAATTATTTGTTGAATAAAACTTATATGAACATTGAGTTAAAGGCCCTCGAGACTAA
The DNA here is from genome assembly GCA_037043495.1 of Drosophila recens. Taxonomy (NCBI): domain Eukaryota; kingdom Metazoa; phylum Arthropoda; class Insecta; order Diptera; family Drosophilidae; genus Drosophila; species Drosophila recens. Next base: position 23,694 of record JBAMBJ010002787.1, on the reverse strand, counting down.
ATATAGATCAAAATTTATTCCACTGATTTTTAGATGAATTTATATCTTTTTGAGTGGACGGCAGTGTATAGGCGATTCGTTGCATTTTCAGTCAATTTCTTTTAATTCTATAAATATTTGATATGGCGAACTGGGGCTATCAATGGGGCTGCTGGGAACGGGGCAAAGTATGGGGGAAAACCGAAGCAGGATGCGGTAGCGGGAGTGAGAGCGAGAGGTCGGACCTGGGATTGGGTTTGGGTCCACGACGTCGCATTGTTGTGCGTAGAAATATCTAAGCTATGCGGCGTACCGAACCGGGCATAATCAAAATACAATTGTGCGAGGATGTGCTGTGTGTGTGTTCGTATTGGAGTATAGGTATATGGTTTGCCTGTATGCGTGTGTGTGACTGTTTGTAAGTGTTGTAACGCGTGCACGTTTATTTGTGCTCTTCATACATACGTAGATTCTTTTATAATTCAGCCTGCTATTTGTTTGGCAGCAAACTCTACCTGTGCTCTCTGCTCTCAGCTGTCAGCTGCGCTGCCAATGTTTGCCATAAACTGGAAAGTGCGAGAGAGTGTATAAGAGTGTGGTATAAGAGCATGGTTTGGAGTGGCATTTATTGCGTGGCGGAAAATATTAAAGCCTGCATAATGAAAGAATAATAAATTAATTAAATATAAATTTTAACAACATGGCGCAACGAAACAGCGAACAGAGAGAAAGAGAGAGTGGAGAGCAGTGTGAGAGCGTGTTTGTTAAAATAACTGAGCTCCTTTTTTGGCGAGAGCAAAGACTGGAAATGTTCGGTTGGCGGTTCGTGTGGTTCACGTCGGTTCATTCGGCTTCCATTGGCTTCGTGGCTGTGGCCCCAGACTCGTGACTCGTAGCTGGCACAGGACCCAAAACGTTTTCGTGCGCTGCGCTGACAACATCCTCGCAGGACCAAAAAGCGGACGGTTCGTTGTCTCACTCTGTATATATATGTGCATGTGTGTGTGTGCAGAAACCTTTAATCGAGTACTGTGACTGTGACTGTGACTGTGACTGTGTCTGTGACTGTGTGAGGTGTTGAAAATTGATTGCACTTTTAAAAGCCACAAGACTTAGAACAAATCGCCAATGAAATGATAAACGAACGAATTAAGAAATCAAAGCGTTGAGCTAAATGCAAAGCTGTATTGAAAAGTGTTCTAGAAAATTGAATACAAGCCAAATTTTTATATAATCAAGCAATAAAAATGACACAGCGCTCATCTGTGTGCGTGTTTGTGTTCGTGTGTGAGAGTGCCTGTGTATGTGTGTGTGTTCGTGTGAGCGTGAGTGTGTCAGTGTGAGTGCAGAAATGTTAATGCTATTGTATCAAATATATACGTAAATGTGTGACTGTGACTGTGTGTATGTGTGTGTTAGTGTTTGTGTGAGTGTGAGTATGCGTGTATTCTCGTGCCTTCAGGCCTTTTATAAAGAGGTCAAAACGTTGCTTTCGTTTTTCTACGTTTTGCAGTGTGCAAAGTTGTACGCTGTTGTTGTTGTTGTTGTTGTTGCTGCTGATGACTGCCCAAGACAGAAATTTTAACAGGCAACTAAAATTTTGGTAGTCAGTATGCTTTTTTTGGCACCGCCCCTCTTAAAGTTTGTTCTATGCGTAGCGAGTAAATGATATAATAATTCGAAATCTTAAGCTTAGCTTTAAAGTTTAGGCACATAAATTACATTTATTGTAGCATACTTCTAGGTACCCGGGTTAAAGTTGACTAAAAATTTAATATAGATTAAAAAGGCAATCTTAAAAACCAAACCCCAAAAGTATTGCACAAATAATATTATAAATGATTAATTTATTAAAAATAAATTCATTTTCCTATATATTTTCTAATAATATGTTTTATTTGGTTTATTATTTATTTTTATATATGTTTTTAAAACAAAGCAAGAAATGTTTACTTAAAGCTCAGAGGAGTTGTTAAAATTTTAATATGGTCTTAATTGACGTTTAGAATTTTAATCAATTTAATGTGCAATTATGAAAAGACCCCAAAATGTTACGCAATTGGCAACAGAATTTCATTTCACGCACCTCAAGAGAATCAAATAATTAATAATAATGTCCAACGAGTCCAAATTGTTGGCTAAAGTTAAGCCTATGTCTAAAAATACTAGCAAAAAAAGGTAGTAGCAAAATGTGCGAGGCTCATACGCACACACACACACAAACACACATACACAAATAGAAGAGTGGGTGGGGGCAGGACATTAGCGGCAGCTACTCAAAGCATAACAATGAACGTAACCGCACATAGAGCCCAGAGACAGGCATAGACAGCCACAAGCAGCTACATAAAAAATGAGAGGGAGAGTGGGCGAGTGAGAGCAAGAAAGAGCAAATGGGGAGTGGGTGTTACCTACTAAACTAAATGAAAGTAAAAATTGTAAGCGTAAGCTAAAACAACAAACACAAGAGCAGTAGCGGCAGCGGCAGCAGCAGCAGCAGCCGCCGTACGCAGCAGAAACGAAAGCAATAACAGAAAACGTGAGCAGCGATAAGAACGTTGAGATAAGCAGCAGAGCGTAAGCATGGAAATAACAAAGCGACACAAAGAGAGCGCAAGAGAGCGTAAGAGAGCGTAAGAGAGCGAGAGCGGGAGAGTGTGTTTGTGCTTGTGCTTGCTACAATTTAGCTGAGAGTAAAGTGAGCGCATGCAAATTACAGTTGGACTGATCGAAAGTCTCTTAAATGAATGTTAATGCAGTGTTACATTAATCTAATCTGTTGACTTTTTATTCTATTTAAGTTTCACTCTCTCTCTTTACAGATTTAACAGCTCGTGCTAGTTATATTCGAAACGAAATACGAAAATGTAAACAAATGTAGCGCACGCGCAGCAGCAGCAGCAGCTACAACGCATAACAATAACAATAATAACACCAATAGTAACTACTTAATTCTCTCTCTGCCATAAACTGGATAAACTGACTGCCTTCCAGCTGTGGGAGCGACCGCAAAGCTGCTCCTCGTCGTCGTATCCCTTCCAGTGGGCCTGCAGCACTCGGCCAGCGTCGTCGCTGGCAGTGTCACAGGAGTAACCAGAGTAACAACGTCAGCGTCAGTGCTGTCCTGCTAGTCGTGCTGTCCAGGCGCTGCTGCTGGTACTCCTAGTACTTTTCTTCTTTTTTGTTTCGCGCTACACTGGCAAAACTCAGGGAAATTTTCCAAAACACACTCACACTCACACACACACCACACACGCGCACAAAAAACACACGCACACCGAGTCACAGACGAAACGTTGCGTTGCCAAAAAATACAAATTAAAGTAGATACTTTCACATGGCCTGGCCAGAAGCCGTTACCAATTTCGAGCGCAACGTGTACGTAGTGGAAATGCTGCGACAAACGTCAACGACGGCAGCAGCAGCAGCAGCAGAAGCAGCAACAACAACAGCAACAACGGCAACAGCAGCAACAACACAACGTTGCTTATTTAGTGTGGTGTTGTGTTAATTGTTATTTATGTATATATATAGTATGTATATATAAATTTTGTGTGATATTGCAACAACAATGAGCAAAAGTTGTGCAAATGCAAAAGCATAGCAGCAAATAATAAAAGAGAGATAGCAAGAGATAGAGAGAGTGGGAAAAAGAGAGAGAGCGAGAGCGAGCAAGCGAGCAATTCAAAAGTTTCAGCAAACACAAAACAACGACAACAAACGGTTTTGCAACAACAGCAACAACAACAACAACAACAGCGACTGCAACAACAAAAAGAAACAACAACAACAACATTTAACGGGTCCAATGTTGCAGCAAACAACATGCAGCAAACAACAATGGCGGCAACACAAACAACAACAACAACAACAGCTAAAGCAAGAACAGCAGCAACTGCAACAAAAGCAGCAGCAACAGCAGCAACAACAACAACAGCAAGAGCTACAACACGTAGCTAAAGCTCTAAGCAGTAATAATAATAATAATAACAACAACAGCAGCAGCAGCAGCATAAGCGTTAGCAACATGCGCTTTAGCAACATGTTGCCAGCCGGACATGCAGTCAGCAAGAACATAACAACAACGATAGATTTCAACAGTCGCCGACGACGCGGACGTCTACGAAGCGACAACAAATGTTGCCAATTAGTGCCAGCAGCAGATACAAATGTTGCTAATACACAACAACAACAAAACCAACAACAACCACTACAACTACAACAAAAACCAAAACCAAAACAACCAGAAACCAAACACCATGCAAAGCTTTTGTTATCAATAATGTGCGCGTACATTGTCGATTGTGTAAATATTTTAAAACGCTTAGTATTATTAACATTAAATGGTACATCAACAACAACAACAACTACCAGAAAAAACCAAAACGACTGCAGCAAACAGCAAATCACAACAACAACAACAACAACAGCAAACAACAAAACAGCCCACAAAACAATTGGTGGGCGTGGCCAGGCATTTAATTGCATATTTGTGTTGTTGCTGCTCTGCCTGCTCCCCCTGCTGGGCAGTGTCCAGGGCCATAAGCCCAAAACTGCCACACAGCATAAGCAACAACCACAACAGCCGGCACAAAATAACGATGTGACGGCCAATAATAATATGGGTGGAGGCGTGGCCGATGTGCCGCCCACTTATCAAGTGAAATCATCGCAAACATCGAACGAGGACGAAGCCGAACTTCTCTATCCCTATCAATCCGAGGAGCAAATGTTTGGCGAAGAGGAGGAGGAGGGGAGCCAACTGAATGCGGGCGACGGAGGCGACAACGCTGAGGATAATGCGGCCAATCAACATCGTATCAATGGTAAGTGCAAATTTTTCACAGCATTTCTTCTGCGACGAGTTGAGTTGACAACACACACAACAAACTGTGCGTATGCGTGATTTCGTCCTTTGACTGAAGCTATGACTAATAGCATTTGTATTTAAATGAGGCAATAGGAAAAGGGGATAAGAGAATACGACGGGGGGGACTGTTTTTTGTACACAAGTGATTTATGTGACAGTCAATGTACAATTGAAGTGCAGATGGGGGAGACGACATTGAATTCATCTTCTCAGCACTCGCAAATCCAATTTCAATTGCATAGTGTTGAGAGCATGCGTTACACGCGGCGTATGCGTGATACTCGTACAAGCAAGAAATGTTGGAAAAAATAATAAATACTATGTCTCATTAGTAGATTTACTATTAAGTCTCTTAAGAAGACATACAGATTTGAAATGCGTCAAAATTTTGATTAGACTGACGCGGCGTATGATTAATAATTCATACGTTAAAAAGCCAAATTGTTTAATAAAATGTTATATCCAAATATACATAAGACTTTATATGCATGTGTTAATAAATGTATTCAAAGGTATTTTAGGTTCCTTAAAAAAAAAGCAGATTTGATTAGTTACACAATGCGTATGAGTGATAAAACGAATAGAACAAGAACATGTTATATCAAAAAACGAAATGATACGTATGTCCTACTATTCAAAGATTTTTATAGATACCTTTCAGAAACAAACAGATTTTACAACTTAAATTAGTTTCACATTGCGTATGAGTGATTTATAAAAAAAGTACTTTAACATCAGACGTTGCTTCAATAATTAGGAAAATTAGATGAAGAGGGGCAGCTTAAAAAAATGTGTACATACATAATGAATTATATACCTTATAATATACCTTAATTAAAATAGTTGAAAAAAAACTTATACAGTTTTTGTTACATTTTTGCAATGATAAATGTCTTTATTAAGTCAATATTGAGAAAATATAGTCGATATTTAACTACACTTACGCTAGTAAATAAAATTTATTGCTTATTTATAAATAACTATGAATCTTTGTTTTCTAACTCGGGTTTAAAATTCTCGCTTTATTCTTGCCCAAAATTATAAAACTGGAAAAAAATATTTGTGTTCCCAGCGATTTTCGGAACCATTGTCCAAAAATTATAAGCTCGAAGTAATTAATAATATCGTAATTAATTCAATAATTAAGAATTTTCACCAAATTTGATAGATTTTATGAGTTTTAATCAACATTTCTGTATCTGAAAAAGTGCCTGTGCACAATTTGAGTTGGAAATTCAGTAAATTTTCAAATGAAAAAAATTGTAAAGCATAATTTTAGGAGCAGCATTTAATAAAAAAGTAATCACATCATCTAAGCATTGTAATATATTTCTTAAATGAAAAAATGTTAGCATTTAATTATATAAAATATTTCAGAGGTATTATAATTTAAAAACATTTTTAGTAGTTGTCAAAACGTCGATTACACCTTTTCTAGCCGCTTATAGGGTAATCTAGGTAATTTTACAATGTATTCCCCTGAAAGAGACAGTCACCTTGAATTAGTCCTCATTTGAGCATGACGTATACTTAATGCCATAAATATGCACATAAATTATGTATACGTAAAACTTGCAAGCTCAATTAATTGATGGCACTTAAACAACTGCCAACATTCACATACATATGTGTTATATGTACATTTGTGTAACAACTGCATTTGTGCATTTTCTTATTATACAGCAAAGTCAAGTTGGCAAACCTTTTTTCACCTTTGAGCTCGTTGTATGCTATGTTAGGTGCCACAAGCACACACACACACACACACACTCACATACACATTTTGGCCAACAACAATTAAACCTCGAACGTGGCACATTGTGTGTTTGCCTAGGCGTGCGGACCCTGGAGCCATTTCTCATTTTAATGACTCAACTGAGCTGTCTCCCTAACATGTCCCTGTCCCTCCTTTTACACACTCCCGCTGCTACTGTCTGTCTCCCCTTTCTATCTGTCTGCTGCACACACACGCGGCAAAGTGGCTGACAACAAAAAAAAACGGGTAAAATGGGAAAACAAGCAGCAGTTAAATAGAATTGCTGAGAGTTTACTCGACCTTTTAATCACCCTGTAGATGACAAATGAGCAGGTTCTGTTGAACGACTTAAAGTAGATTTCGGTTTGGTTTTCCGACCGATTTCAGGAGTCCTCGATATTTTTTTTTATTTTTAAATTTTGTTTTAATTTTTACTCGATTTTTTCAGCCTATAAAAGTTATTTAAAAAGTAAATTTTAAGCTATAAAGGAATCAAATTTCAAAATAAAGTTGAAAAATTATAGATAGTAAATTGTAATAAAGTATGGAATTTAAATAAATTGGTAATTTTATTAGCTCAATTTTTTATCTGATTCAGGTATTATATTACTTTCAAAGGAGTCTATAAATAGGAAAACGATTTTATTAAAATTTTAGCCCTTGTTTCATGTATGACACTCTCATAACTCTCAGTTTCATTTAAGAATCAGCTTTAGGCGCGTTTCAAATTTGTTTTAAATTAACAAATTTAAAAAACAGCAATTGATAATATAATTTACTATGATGCCATAGTAAATATAGAGATATAAAGATATAAAGTTCAAAGTTAAAATAGCATCAATGAAAATATTCTTAGTTCAAGATTTATAAGTTTATTGTGACTTTTACTATTGAAATGATTTGATACATTTTCAAAATCAATTAAAGAAAAAAAATTGTTTGCACATTTGTTTTATCTTTTATTGTCATAAAATATGTTGTTTTCCTTCTGTTTTGAGCCATAAAAATAGCTGATTTGGTTGATTTCTAAAATAGTCAGAAAAAGATAGCAGTAACTATTTGTATGGAGAAGATTCAGTAAAAATATATTTAGCAGGAGGAATCTGAAAATATTATTGCAGAGATTTGGATTAAAAACATAAATCTGTAAGATGTTTGGAAATATATAAGTAATTCTAATTGATTTAACTTGGTTATTGTTTTTATTAAATCATCACTTCTCATAGCTTAATTGCAGTTGCGTACTTTTATTAAACCATAAAGTAAAATGAATGGCCTGCAAATGTTTATCAGGCCTTCCTTGCTGACCAAGTAAATATGCACAAAGTCACTTTCACATATGCTCCATTCTGACCTCATGCAGGGACAGGGTACACAAAAAAAAAAAACAAACAATAACAACAATAATAACAACAACAATGACGGCAACAACAAGGGCAGTAGCTAAAAAGAAAAATTGTGTTGTGTGCTTTAGGGCGCAAATTGCAGTTGAGCTGCAACCGCAAAGTAAAAACAACAACAGCAACAGAAACAACAACAACAGCAATGACTAGTTGTAGTCTGTAAATCAAGCTTTAAAATTAACGCAGATTGCCGGAACAAGCGACGCTATGAGCAATTAACATGAAACCAGAGCAGAACCTGAAACAGAACCAGAAACAGAACCAGAACAGCTGCAGCTGCAGCAGCGACTGCGACTGCGACTGCGACAGCAGAAATGTTCAAAAAGGACTAACAAAACGTGAACATAACTCAGCTTACACTGAGAGAATGACAGCAAGAGAGGGGAAAGACAGAGGGAGAGAAAGCACATGTACAGCTGCGGTCAAAAAAATAGTAGTGCGTGCAATGAATTTACAAAAACTCAAAATTTAAAGACTTTTAATTTATCCAAATTTTTTATATAATTTTTTTAAGATACGTTATTATATTGTAAATCCATTTGAGAAATCAAAGATAGTGAACAGTTATTATTTTTCGACTTAGCAATTTTTTTCTTGTAATAGTCTGAAAAATGGGCGGTCAAAATAATAGTAGTGAATGCATTAAAAGTGGAAAAAAAGGATATTAAGCAGGAAAGGCACTTGATTTGATATTTATAATTGTAATTTGATAATTTTCTATAAATTGTATAAAAAATATTTTTCTTAGAGTTGTTACAATGGGGCGTGGCAAGCATTGCACTCCAGAAAAGCGTGCTCCTATAAAAAATTTATTTCAAAAAGGATAACGTTTAAGGAAGTGGAAAAATTTGATTAGATGATTGCCAACCATAATCAGAAACGCCATTAAGTAGTCGCCAAAATAGGATAAATGTGGAAGACCTCGATCCATGTCCAAAAGACTAGTGACAAAAGTAGTGAGGTTTTTGAAACGCGACCCTTTTGCTCCTGCAGCACTTAAAAAAGGACTTTGGTATGGACCAAAGTGTGTAAAACATTCTTAGATGTTTGTGAAATAATAATCTGACAGAAAGAAGACCGTGAAAAATTCCGTTATTAAAAAAAATACCTGCCCAAAAGCGATTTCGATTTGCTAAGGATCATCTGAATTGACCCTAGGGAAATAAAGAAACCTCTAGTGGTCGGATGTGTCCAAAATTATTTTTATTGCTGGTCGAGGATCTCGACAACAAGTAAGGTATCCGTTAAAGTCAGTATATCAGCCCAGATTCACCTGCAGGACCATCAAACATTGTGGTATGAGAATAATAACCTGGGTGCATTTGCACATTATTGGGTCCAACCCATATAATGGATCATAACCATAATGGAAAGGCACGAACAAGTGAAAATTCTGCAGGACACTATGCTACCGTATTATTCAGATGATATGCCGATAATTTGGAGGTTCCAACAGGACATAGACCCAAAGCATATCAGCAAATCTTCGAAAGAATGGTTCGCATAGAAAAAAGTTAATGTAGTGGAGTGGTCACAACGGTCCCCCGATCTGAATCCCATTGAAAATTTGTGGTCCGATATGAAGAAGGATATTGCCAAGCATCAACCAACAAATAATATTCATCTTTGGAAGATCGCTAGGAGCGCCTGGAGCTCAATACAAACAGAACGATGTAAAAGCCATGATCCGTCGTTGTAAGGCGGTAATTCAAGATAAAGGCTTCACAACAAATTATTAAATTTGTTAATTATTAAGTGCATTTCACATATCTAACCTTTTAAATAAAAAAAAGGGGGATTTGGATCGTTTTCATCATTAAAATATTTGAATATGTTCATCACTACTATTATTTTGACCGCCCATTTTTCAGGCTATTGCAAGAAAAAAATTCCTAAGTCGAAAAATAATAACTGTTCACTATTTTTGATTTCTCAGATAGATTAACAATATATTAACGTATCTTAAAAAAAAATATATAAAAAATTTGGATAAATGAAAAGTCATTAAATTTGAGTTTTTGTAAATTCATTGCACGCACTACTATTTTTTTGACCGCAACTGTAGGTGCACATGTATGTGTGTGTTTGTGTGTATATATAAAAATAAATGTGCATTGCACATTGGATCCCATGGCTAAATTTTTGGCATAAAGTTGAAATATGTAATCAGTAAAAGCCCACATTGCGTATGCGTAATTTTATTAACAAATTTTAGGATTCTGATTGGAAAAAGCATTTTTAAGAAGTATAAAATTTAATTTCCGATATCTCACTTTGTTCAAAAGTTACAGATTTTTCATTGTTCGGCACATTTTGTCGATAAAAAAAAAACACTTTTAAAATTCAGTATTTAAAGAAATGAATCAGAAATAAACATTAATGGAAAAGTCTGTATTTTTTTTTCGTTTTTTTTTTAAATAAAACCACGCAGTAACTTAAAACACCTCAAACTGTAATCGTTTGCTTCTCTTATTTTACACTTATGCTGGTGAAATTTTCTTAGAATTCATCGCAAATTCAGATTTGCCTGAGTGTATATTTCCAAGGATTTATGTTTATGCAGTGAACTTTGATATATTTGTGAAGTATTGAGTGTGCTTTGTCTCTAAGAAATATACTTTGAGACTTGCTAAAAGTATCATTTTACATTTGAAGTGAAGAAAACTACAAATGGCTGCATTTAAAACTGTACCGTTTCGATTTCAAGCTGCTCTTAAATATTTTATTATTAAAGAAAAAATCTTTTCTTTTTTTTGTTTTGCTTAACTTGTAATATAAAATTGAATTTCTGCCAAAAGAGTTGGGATTTGGGACCAATGTGCTTGGCTTGCTTGTAACGACCTTTGCTGGAAATGTTGCTGGTCTCACTATTCATGTGTGTGTGTATGTTTGTATGTGTGTGTGTGCTTTTGCCTTGCTTTTGGCTTTTCTATTTTACCATCGACCCAAATTGCGCGCGAGCTACTATAAAAACAACAACAACAACAGCAACAACACACAGTGAAATGTTTTTATAGTATAGCAAGCATGCTTATGTGCGTACGCTTCTGTGTGTATGCATGTGTGTGTGTGTGTATGGATGTGTGTGTGTGTGGAAGGCGCACGCTAACGTGACTGTTAACCAAGCTGGTCGTGGGTGGCCAGTAACGAAGAAGAAGAGGAAGACGAAGAAGAAACAGCAGCAGCAAACGCCCAAACCCAAAAGACCTCGACCCAAACGACAGGCGGTCAAAAGCGAAAAATTACAACAAAAACAACTAAGTACAAGTATTTAAAAGGCATGTAAAAAGATGAAGAAGAAGAAGAAGACGACGAAGAATATGAGCATGATGATGAAAAGAAAAGAAAAAAGAAAAATAAAAAAATAATAATGATTGAGCTGCTAATGTGGAAAAGCGAGTGGGAAAAGCCAACAGTCGGAGCACAAAATTTAAATCGATAAATCAAAATGCCAACAACAATGGCAAAAGGCTCGCAAGGACGTGTGACTTGCATGCTAAAAGCGTCGCCACGGCACGGTAATATAACTGTATATGTGTGCGAGTATTTGTGAATATGTGTGTGTGTGAGTGTGTGTGTGTTTTTGTGTTAGTTGTATGTATGCTTGTGTCATAAGGTTTTGTGGGTGACAGGAAGTCGCTTTTGCGGCTCTGAGGACAAATGACAACATTTGGCCGACTTTTAATTATTGACATTCCCCAGTTTGACTTTGTGTGGCCACTAATTGCCAGTGTGACCGTGTTGCATTAGTTCAGCCAGTGCTGTAAATAGTGGGAATAGTGGGAGTAAGTGAATAAATTTAACTTGCGATTCGAGTCAACGGGGTTATTCCAAACCTCAATGAGACTTGCAAAGTATTTTAGTCAATGCATAAACCCAACAGATACTGATTCATCAGTTCTTTCTCCCTAATTGCCAGTGTGACCGTGCTGCATTAGTTTACTCAGTGCTGTAAAATGGAATTGAGGTAATATGTGCTTTAATTTCTAATTAAATGCCAGACTGTTAGTAAATTTAACTTGGGATTCTGGTCAATGGGTTATTCCAAACCTCAAATGTCAATGCATAAACCCAACAGATGCTGATTCATCAGTTCTTTCTCCCCATCTCTTGATGGGGTTCATCGCACCTACATATGATTCATTCTAAAACTGGTTAACGTATCTGTTTTAAATTACGAGTATCAGAAACGTAATGCAAATAATTAATTTCCAGCAATAAATAATAACTACTATTAAATCATAACATCAGGTTGACAGCTTAATTTGTTAATTCAATTGAATTTATGCTAGTTTGCTTAATTTAATGCATATGTAATGAATTGCATTTCACAGTTACCCTCTCCAACTGCAACTGTTTCAATTTATTTCTCATGCATTTTAAATGAAACATTTGCCATTTGATACATTAAAATGGATTAAATCTTAATTTGAGTGTGCAATATAAATTCTACGAATTATGAATGCAAACCAAATGAAATAACTCAATTTTTAATATTATTTACGTATTATAATTTTTTTTTCCAGTGATTTATTTAAATTGGAAATATTTTTTAGACGTACATATGAAACTGCAACGACACTATTTGTAAAAGAAGAAAGTTCTGTGAAATAAAATTGCAATTCAGTTACGGATGAATTGTTACTTCGAAACCCTTAAGATGGTTTTTATAAATGATCAACATAAATTTGTATTGTAATCAAAAAGGAGTTTTTAAACACTTCGGCTGACTCACGATAAGCCCGTGTTGTTTTTTTTTAAATTACTAGTATTTAATGTAATACTATTTTGAATTTCTTAAAAGTTTTCCCTCAGAATTTCAATGGAACATTTATGTAACTAATTTTATAAAAATTAATATTATCTTCCATATCTAAGAGCTATTTAACAACTTTTACAGCTAACAAGTTTTTGAGTTAATACTTTAAGAAACCCTACTTAAGGTCATATTGATGTTAAATATTAATGTCCAGGGAAAGTGGTTTGTTCACTTTAGTGACACTTGGCAATTCAATCAGTTTCGTACGAGTGCCATAACATTTTTGGGACCCAAGTTCTAACTATTTATGGTCGGATGGTTGCAATGAGCTTCCCAGAGGAGTATTCCTTCAGGTTGATTAGCAACAATATGTGAACATGTGTGTGTGTGTGAGTGTTAAAACTTTGACAAAAAGTTGAGGGTTTTTGTTGTAATGAACCTACATCAAGCCCATCGACAGCTGGTCGTAACTAAAACTCATAAACTTTATGTGGCTAAATCTTTAAGTGGTTCGTTCAACGATGTCACACACCAATACACACACAGACAGACAGACAGACACACACACACACATTGGCACAGTTTGATTCACATTTTGCTGCATTGATTCAACAGCCACTTGACAACCCTAGCGGGCCAGGGACGATGCCGTTATCCAATTCTCACTTTTCTCCTTTTCCACCTCATGCCAAAACTGTCAATTTGCATGTGCATTGCACGTTTCGTACAATTCGTTTCTCAATTCAATTCGTTTCAATTTGTTCCTCGTACCCATTTCTATTTCGTACTCATTCTCGTTTTTGTACTCGTTCTCGTACTCACACTCGTACTCATTCTCGTTTTTGTTCTTGTTCTGAATTCGACTTTTGGTGGCCGCTAATCGATTCGCGAATTACCTTGAAACTTGCGCCGTGCCAAAGCGCGCTGTCTCTCTGATAAATTAGCAGCTGCTTCAAAGCGTGAAACCATGCGACCACTATCGACACACACACACAGACAGCAGACATACACACACACACATATACATATACTTAGAGCTCGCTTAGCTTCCGCTTTGTAGGGCGGAGGTAGGCCCCATAATGAACTTCCGGCCATGGCGAACGACGTGCTCGGTCCGTGTAATTTTGTGCGTTTGTTCAGCCGTGATTTATGCACATTGATGACGTCGCACAAAAAGCGAATGGGGCAAACAAAGCGAAAAGAGCGAGTTAACCGATTCTGCTTTATTTTTTCGCTTACTTTTGATATTCTTATCGAGCTGCCTTTAATTACGCTAAATCTCAACCCATTGAGCTTTTCATATAATCGAACTGTCGAATACGTAGAATAAAAGAATCGTATAATATACATACAATTTTTATATAGGTTAACTCGTATATATACTAAGTATAAAGAAAAATCTCTAACAGCCCAAAAGCTCAATGGTTTAAAATGTCTAATTACTGTTATTTGATTGAATTTAAGTAAATAAGTTTGTAAATTGAATAAAATTGCATGGAATACCATTTTATCTATATTTTTTATTGTACAAAGCAGCGGTGGGCACCCAGTGGCTCAGAGAGCAGCGACTGCTCCCAACTTAGGTAGACTCTAATAGGGTTGTTGTTGTTGTAGTGCTCCCGAATTCAAATTTCGTGCCCTCCGCTGGTATAAAGTATGAAACTTGAAAAATTGGATGACAGTAGATTTCGGTCATTTAATTACGTGTTTGATAAGATGAAATCTGTACTAAAAATAATTTTAAATGCTTTCAATTTTATTCATAGGCCATTTAGAATATGTATAATAGTCTGTGCAAATATATATATGTATGTATATGTAAAGTATACATAATAATTCAATTCATAAAATTTGAAAGCTTGAATCTTCAAATATGGAACACAGGTTTCTGTATACCATTCACAGATCTGGTTTATTAAATTCATAGTTATCATCCGCAAATATAGTGAACGGGAAATCATAAACTAATTCAATAAATAATTGACTGTATTACCAAATTTTAATATAATTAAATATTTGACTGCTAAAAGTAAACACATAAAGAATAAAAACAATTGTCAAGCTTTTTAAAGTGATAACGGAGTAGATAAGACATCTAAATTTATTTAAATAAATCAAAATAAAACCTTAGAAAATATTTTTAAATATTTACCAATTATAATTTATTATTTGCTATACACGGATTGTACTTAAATTAACTTATATTTAACAAATAATTTTCTTAGCACACAATGGGTTAATTTATA
The DNA here is from genome assembly GCA_037043495.1 of Drosophila recens. Classification (NCBI taxonomy): domain Eukaryota; kingdom Metazoa; phylum Arthropoda; class Insecta; order Diptera; family Drosophilidae; genus Drosophila; species Drosophila recens. Next base: position 8,681 of record JBAMBJ010002787.1, on the reverse strand, counting down.
GGGTATGTGCGTGTGCACACATATAAAGGGGTATGTATACAGCATATACTATGCATTAGTTCCGCTGCCATTTTCATCTCACTTAGTCACGCGATTCCAGGCGCTGCTAAAGCGCTCCGCCTCAAAGAAATTGCCGAGCGTTTGGGGCAGATTCTTTCGTTTCGCCTCATCGCCTTTAATGCGCGGGGGCGTGTACATGGGCGTAACTACAGCTGCTTTTGTTGTTGTTGTTGTTGCTGCTGCTGTTGTGCTGCCATTTTGCTTAATGCATTCGACGTCCGTTTCCTTAACCTCTTTGCGTTCAGCCTGTTGTTGTTGTGGTTGTTGTTTTGGCATTGCGGTGACCTGCGTGCACCATTCGTAGACGCGCGGAGGCGCCACTGTTTGTGGCAGCCTCAATTGGATGGTGGCGCGACTGATGTACAGCTCCGGGCTGCGATTGCCAGCGACTGTTGCGGCTGCCATCTGAACGAATCGAGTTTCAATTTGCAACTGATTGCGTTGCGAAAACGAACGCGACTCTTTTGCGGCTTTTGTTCTCATCACATTGAGACTGAGTTGAGAATGACGCATTTCACGTCCGAGATTGCCAGTTTATGGTTAGAGTGTGTGTAGGTGTGCCTTGTGTGTTTACTTGCTCTAGAAGCTTTCTGAGTCGACGCTCTGTCGCTCTGTTCGGAGTGCATTAGTGGTTAGTCAAATTGTTGTGGCATTTAGCATTCAGCACTTGAAACTGGTTTCAATCGTAGAATCTTGACTACCTCAGCCAGACAGACGACACAGCACAGCACGACACGCGCCCACATCTGGGCCTGCCACAAAATGTTACCTAAAAAATAAACAGAAGACATAAACAATAATCAAAAAAAAGAATAACAATCAGCATATTAACTAGTCATTAATATACACTGTCCTCAATAGGTTATATAGCTTTTGTAGCTCAACTTGTCGCATTCCCCATGGCAACTACACAAATATGTATGGGTATTATCTATATAATTGTTATTTTTACTCTCGTTATCTCAGGAAGAGTGCAGTAAATACTTCTCATTATTCATTATCTAATTTAAAATCACAAGCAACGTTGTAAACAAAATTTCTGGTTTTTTATATTATTATGTGATTTGTCAGTACACAAAATGTCTCAGATTCTCCAAATGTTAAGCAAGCTTAAAAGTAAACAAATGAAAATGTCACCGTTAAGACAATATAAAAGCTAAAGTAGCTTTAAGAGTTATGAAAGAATCAGTTATCAGATAATCTCCTATTCATATATATTTTAATAATTATACTTTACGAATAATACCTTCATTTTATTTATAATTTACAAACGAATACTTTTAACAGTATATTTATCAATTTATTATATTCACCTTAAAATAATACTTTCATTATAAAATTTGCACTTTTCTATATATTTTTTTTATTATTAAAATTTGCATCGATAAGTTGTTTTCTTAGATTTTAAGTTCCTTTATCTGCTTCCCTGTTGAGTGTTAAGTCTTCCGTCAGATTTGCCAGCTTTACACTTAGTCATAAATTATTCATATTTCTAATGATTGCAATTTCTCGATGATCTGGTTTGATATTCAAAGCGTTGCCTCCAATCTAACTGTAGCTTATTCAATGAACGCCCACATCTAAGCAAAATACAAATTATCTTACCTCTGAATAAATAAAAAACAATTCCGAGCTAACAAATAAAAACACAGTATCGTTTATGTTGATCGACTGCAAAATACCCTATATTGTTTGAAGTAATTATAGTTTATATAAAACAAGTTTTTATAATATATTATAATAGTGTTGAAAGTATATTGACAAATTATAATTATTAAATATTGATAGGGTATTAAAATAGTAAAAATGTGAAGAAAATAATTTGACATGACAAATTCAGTATGCGTAATTTATACCGCCAATAAGGTAACTAATTACAGGGTATCAAGAACTTGTCTTTTGAAAGACGTGTGCTTATTTTTCAGAGTTCTTTACTTCCCTCCTCTTTAAAGAGCGCTAATGGCTTTAAGTTAAGAAAATTCTTACTTACTCAATTATTATAGGGTATTAACAGCATGTGCTGACATAGTCATTTAATATAGGGTGTTTCCAATAGCTTATATTAATAGAAATCTATTGATTATGACTCATCACATTTGCATATGATATTTAATTTATTAAATGCTCAACAATTACAGGGTATAAACAGCATGTGCAGCTATCGTCATTCATTAAGCATTTGGCAAGTGATTCATTTGTAGCATTGATTTATAGCTCACGTTCCCGTGTTGAGTTTTTAAAACCCTTGTTTATTGGTGCAGGTATGTGGTAAGAAAGAGAGAGGGTCAAGAAGGGGGGAGAGGGTTGGAGAGGGGTGGTACCTGCAGCTCGTGAAAGGTGGCTTAAACAGTTGTGTGGGTGTGGATCGCCTGTTAGCTGCATGCAAATTGAGAGACCGTTTCTCTTTTCGTAGCTTTAAACCGGTTTTGCACATAGTCGAGAGAAAAGTTCTGGGTTGACCGAGGCACGACCACAAAATGTGAGTCAACAAATGAATAAACTTAACTATAGATTAAGTATAAATACGCACAAATGATGCCGCAACATAATCGCTTCTGTGATAAGAATTTCTTAAGCAAACAATAAAGAATTATACAAAAAAAAGCAAAAAAAAAGAGAAAAAAAAACAAACATTGTTTAATGACAAATCAGTCACAATACGAATAGCTACAACTTAGACAGACTAATGACATGAATCAGACAAGAGAGTCAAGTGGAGAGTCAGCGATTGTGCCGCTGGCGATTAAAAACGCGTCAATTATTTACTTGGCACACGCGCCAAAATGATTGCTCATACAACAAAAAGTAAATAAACACATTGAAAAATTAATGTTAAACATTTACATTTGCCAATTGGAGTTGCAGTTTGCAGTTTGCAGTTGCAGTTGCAATCTGTTAATTGTTGCAATATGTGCTGCATAATTTAAGGTTAATTGCCATGTGGCAAATCGCTCAAAAGGTGCCGCCTGCCAGGCGATTTACCAGCGACTTGCGCGCGTTTTTTCCCTCTTTATCATCAAGCAGCAAAAGGTCGAGCTATTTAATTGAGGATGTGTAATTGGGGAGTTGATTACGAGTATGAGTGTAAGTGTGAGTATTAGTATGAATGTTTAGCAATAACTACAGTATTTATGACACTCAAAAGTGCCGCCTCTAAGTGTCTTGGGAGCGTTCATCCAAATAAAGGTCATGATTCCTCATTAAATACTTACTATCTGACTCTTGTCAGTACCGTCTCTTTATCTACCTTTTACCTAGAATCTATATATCTCCTGGATAAATTTAAATATATTTTTTTGTATATTTTTATATATTTAAATATATATCAAAGAATATTTCTATTTTTATTTGTAGATTTCTTTATGTACACAAAGTGGTTTTATTTTCTCCATAGGTATATAATTCTCCTTAATTTAGTAGGCTTAAAAAATTATTAAATAAAATATTTTTAAATTAGATTATGAATTTATTATTATTTATTCACTGTTCCAAGAATTTCGGATAAAATTAAAATACTTATGAAAAGTAAAATGTAAACATGCATGAATTTTTTCCCAGAACCGAACAAAAGACGATTCTTTGAGGCATTTATTTCAAAGAATAAAGGTATTAAAAGCCAATATGTAAAATAAGAACAATTAATAATTAATAATTAATATTGATATTAATAAAAATTTTATTTAATATTGAAAGAGTCCTTACCCATAACTAGGGATGAATGTATAGCCTAATCTAAATGTAGTGAACCTTTTTTTGCAAGACCTGTTCACTATATCCAAAAAGATCTTTATACCCAGGTTGAAATTTATGTATTTCTTTGTTGCATTCTGTTTAGAGGTTTTCGAGTGTTACAAATAGTAAACAATTGCATAAATTTAGGTACACACAAGTTCGAGTTGTTGTCAACTTTTACTGTAGATAAAGTTAAAATAATACAAACCTAACAATATATGAATTATCAAATAATAAATAATTGTATTGTTCTTTTTTGTCATTGCAGGATCGACCGACAAGCCCGACAATTCAAACGACACGAAAGCGCCATTATTTCCAAAGGATCTATTCACGAAAGAACAGCTCGAGAACGGCGCTGTCGTCTTTCACATTATCGGTGTTATATATATGTTTGTTGCGCTGGCAATTGTCTGCGATGAATTCTTCGTGCCTTCCCTTGACGTAATCATTGAAAAGCTCGGCATCACTGACGATGTTGCAGGCGCAACATTTATGGCTGCAGGAGGCAGTGCCCCGGAGCTCTTCACGAGTGTCATTGGCGTTTTCGTGTCGTTCGATGATGTTGGCATTGGTACGATCGTTGGATCGGCTGTCTTTAATATACTCTTCGTGATTGGGATGTGTGCGCTATTTTCGCGAACTGTATTATCGTTGACATGGTGGCCATTATTCCGCGATTGCTCATTCTACAGCATCAGTTTGCTGGTCCTGATCTACTTTTTTCGCGACAATCGCATCTTCTGGTGGGAGGCCCTCATCCTGTTCACCATCTATATTGCCTATGTGACCTTTATGAAGTGGAACGTCCAGGTGGAGCATTGCGTCAAGAAGATGATTACCAAAAACAAGGTGACTCGCGTCAGAAGTACAGATCAACTTATGCCAGCAGTAAGTAGTTGGGAAGTTTTTTTGCAAACAAAATCCAATTCTTAAAAAAATAAAGTATAATCAAACGAAAGTCGTTTAAGAGAATGCCAAATTGCAAATTGTCTGCAAAAAAGAAAAAAGAATTACAATGAAAAATGAAACGAAAATTCAAATCCTTTGCCAGGATATCATTTCGTTTGTTTCTCGTTTTTTATTTAACGTACGCTTCTTCTTCTTATTTTGGCCTAGTAATACTTTTCAATGCATTTTTAAACCTGACACTAACCAGTTAACAGCAGTGCTAGTTACTATGACTAAGGGCCAAGTGTGCGATTGCTTTTGCTGTTGTCGTTGTATTGCAATCGGACATGAAACTTGTATGACTAACACGAAATGCGTCTTTGGCATTGAATATAAGATGATGATGATGATGATGATGATGATGAGTTGACAATAATTGTCGGTCTTAAATTTCACCTGACTTTGAGTTTTAACTCAATTTTTTTTCTTCTTCAAACCAGTTTAGAGTGACTTTAAAGTGAAATATTTTTGAATTTCCTCAAGGCTAATATGAGAAGTACAGGTAAAATATTGAGACAAATAATTCAGTAGTTGACATATTCACATTTTGTGAAATTTAGTTAGATCATGGTCCAAATACCTATGACTCAACGATCTGACTTAATGTAATGGGGTTTTTTATTGTTTTCCAACGTTTCGAAACTTTTCCATCCCAACTGTCAACTGTCAACTGGTTAGTCTCAGTTATCGTTCTATCTATTTATTGTTTTCATACTAATTCTTGAATTTATTATTTACATTTCAAGAACTTATCTTTATAAACTTACCTCATGTGCTAAGCAATCTTAACAATCTAGCTAAACATTCAGTCCTTAGTGCTTAGCATTTGTTTATTTTAACTAAACACTTTCTCATTTTGTTATGCGTCTTACGACTTGTTTAACCATATACTACACACATACCAAATCAAATACACACCCACACACACACATACACAGAAGCTAAAACACATACAATACCCGTACAACTTTGCATGCAGCCAATCGAAACTTTGCACACAGCTTGAACTTGAATTTGATCTAAACTTGATTATGGATCGCAGATTTTCTCTCTCACTCACGCTCACGCATGTGCCGTAGTGCTTTGAGTATTGAATAAATTTGTAGCTGCACAATTCTTCATTGTTTTTTTTAAATAGTTAACTTACCATTTAAGTACAGTTCACACATTAAACTAAAATAAAATGGCGACAAGTCGATGATATCGCATCGTGGCATTCATTTTCTGTTGCTAATGCTATTATAAGATCTAATTTCTTATAGTAAAGATTTCTTATATGAAGTTATAATACATTACAGATTAATCCTAAAACAAATATTTTATTTGTTGATGCTGCAATGCAGCTTTGTGTAACTTTGTGAATAAACAATGCAATATGATATCAGAACTCAGTACTTGAACTAATTAAAATAGAGTTTATTATTGCAGTTCGATATATTTTCATTTATTTATAAAAAAAAACAAAGAAATGTTATAACTTAAAAATCTATACAATATGCATTTTTAAGAATATGAAATCTCAAATTTATATTCAGGAGGGTTTTGATATTCACTTTTAAAATCGAAATCCAGCCTTTACTGAAATGTCAAAATTTTCTTTATTGCGGACATATTTTCAGAGTCATATTAATTGGTTGCCAGATTTGACAAAACATTAAAAATTAAAAATAAATGAATTCAAAATATATTTTTTCATTTTATTAAATTTTTAAATTATTTTTATTTAATTAGATACATTTTCAAGCTTGACAAATACATATCTCAGAGATTTTTGGAACATTTCTTATTATAACTAAAGATTGATGGAAAGCTGGTCGCATTTTTTAAAGAATTTCTTTTTACAAGGCTATAATAATAGTTAAAAGGGCAAATGGCATATTCAGATTATTCGGCACCTAAGTATTTAGATTATTCGGGAGGACATTCATATATTTCCGCCTCATAGTCCACTTTTATGGTTGGTGGTGCTCGCGCCAGTTGTGGAGTCAGTGGCAATCGTGGTGCGGCTGGTGCCCTCTTTCTGTGTGGCAGAGTGCTATACAAGTTGTTGGCCGGTGGTGCATTTACGTGATCTGTTGGCTTGTAGTATGATGATGCTTTCTCCATTTCTAATTCCAGCTGGGCTTGGGCAGCTGGCGGTGCTCGAGTTAAATGAGGTGTCCGTGGGGGTCGTGGTGATAATGTGGCACTCCTTTTATGCTTCCGAGTGCCATACGATAGAGTAGCCGGTGGTCCATCTACTTGATCCAGAGTCTCGAAATACGATTTGGTTTCCTCTAGCTCCAAATTCAGCTTGGCTTGAGTTTCCGGCAATTTGTGCCACAATTGCAAATCGAACGCTTTAAGTTTTATGAATATATATAAAACTACGCGGTAGGTCACCAAATAGCCCAAAATAAAATAGAGCGCTCTATCCGAATGGCTAAAGAAATAATCGAATGGCTTGTTTTCCATTTTCCAGCCTAGCCAAATTATAAGTCCTGGAACAAAAAGCACCCAATACGTCACTATCGTGCACACTTCAACTACTTGTTTGCCAAACATATTTAACGGAGAAGAAATGCTCACGAGCTGTTTGCCAGCAGTCTCACAACTAAATCGGATTACACTGGAACCAGCCTATATATTCCATATGTAAACTTTTATGCTGCGGTTTTCTGATTATTGAGTAATCCAAATTACTTTCAAACATTAATCACTTTCTTCCATTTATTTACAACACAAATGTATAAAAGCTATTTCCAATATTCATGCACCCCTAAATTGAAGGTTTTGGTTCAATTATCTTTATTGCTATAATTTTTCCTTTTACATATTTTATATATATATATATATATCTCACTTTCAATGATTTAGCTATTTATTATAAAAAGCGTCATTAAAATATTTTTTTCCGACAAACAAATATTTTTAAAGCATTTTGTTCGGCAATAAAATACAAAAATAAAAAATAAGATAACTGGGAAAATGATAAACTAAACTAACATAAAATTTAAACGAGAAAAATGTAGATATTTTTGGATTATTGTAAATAATATTTATTGTATTTCAAGTTTAATCAATATTTTATAACAATTCGTAAAATGGTTTCATCTCCTCGTTGTAGAGCTATGCATTCAAATTCTCTGGCAATTCGTAGGGAGGTGGCGGTGCAGGTCGATTATTCGGTTTCTTTGGCTTCTTGGCTTTACCATGAACTCGCTCAACTGGCCTCCTATAATAATAAGGTGGAATATTTTGGCCACGAGGCATTGGTCGATGGCCATCAATTTCGTCATCTTCCATATCAAGTACAGTCGATCGGGACTCTGGTCGAATGGCATAAATAGCATCAGGATCATTCTCTGTATAGTAAGCCCTTTCGGCATTTATCATTTCGATATTTGTAGTTTCGTATTTGTGCCACACTTTCATTGACCATTTTTTATAACGTATATACACAAGCACAACAATTAGATAGACGACCAAGTATCCCACTGCCAGGCCGAGGGCCAATCCGCAAAGTCCTTTTACAGATGTCAAAATATCATTTTCATTCCATCCGATCCAATTTAGATTCAAACAAAGACCTCCTATCAATGGTGTTATTATACACCAGTACAATACTAGCGTAAATATTTCAACAATATTTTTCTGGATCATTTTGTCTCGAATTCCGTTTGCGTGAGTTTCCTTGGCAATCACAATTACAACTAAATACTTAATTCCTATGGAAACACTTTACAATATGCGGAAGTTTTGTTTCAATAATAGTTAGTCATGTTTGTGGCTATACAAAAACCACAATATTTATAAAAATACACCCAATTAAATCAAGGAAATATAAAGAGGGCAATATGTAGTAATGTGAAGAGTCGTCCAAATATTGAGAGATGAACAAAAATGTTTAAACAACACACTTAAGAGACATTAAAGGGATAGCAAGAAAGATGGACATA